>WYDI02033252.1:0-42702 GCA_009867235.2 Psittacus erithacus | reverse complement strand
CAGCAGTGGTTTGTGTTACACCTTAGTTACTGGACTGTTCTTATCTCAACCCGTGGGAGTTACATTCTTTCCATTCTTCTCCCCATCCCTCTGGGAGCAAGGAGAAGGGGGAGGACAGGTTGGGGGGGGGCCGAACAAGCAGGCTACATAGTTTTTTAGTTTACGACCAAGCTTAAACCACGACAATTACCCAGGCCTGTATTTATGTCCTGACTCCATCCCTGGCAGTATTAAAGAAAATTATTTTCTCTTAAAACTACATCAGATAATATTTGGATAATTACAGCTCAACAAGGAAAGAAAACAGAAGAACTGACAAAAATAATTTCAGGTCCCTAGATCATAGAATCATAGAATCGTTAGGGTTGGAGAGGACCTTAAGATCATCTAGTTCCAACTCCCCTGCCATGGGCAGGGACACCTCACACTAAACCATGCCATCCAAGGCTCTGTCCAACCTGGCCTTGAACACCACCTGGGATGGAGCATTCACAACTTCCCTGGACAACCCATTCCAGTGCCTCACTACCCTTACAGTAAAGAACTTCTTCCTTATATCCAATCTAAACTTCTCCTGTTTAAGTTTGAACCCATTACCCTTTGTCCTATCACTACAGTCCCTAATGAATAGTCCATTCCCAGCATCCTTATAGCCCCCCTTCAGATACTGGAAGGCTGCTATGAGGTCTCCACGCAGCCTTTCTTCTCCAGGCTGAACAGCCCCAGCTGTCTCAGCCTGTCTTCATACTGGAGGTGCTCCAGTCCCCTGATCATTCACAACTGTCAGACAGAGAAACACAGCTCATTCTGAAGGTCTGACCATTGACTTCATGAGACAGCACAGCAGAAAAACAAGACCATATATGCCAACGCACAAGAGAGCATGCCACCACCAGCAGAATGCACAAACTGCCTGTTCAGCTGGTGTACTTAGAATAGAAAAATGAAAGCAGTATTGGTTAAGGACACCTTTTTGAGCTCTTTTGCCCCTTTTTTTTTTTTAATGTTTTCCTTAAGCTTTGCACTACCTGCAAGTTAATGACAGTTTTTCCAATCATCTTACTTTCAAAATCTCTTTTGAGGTTTATCAGGACAATGTTTATGGAAGCTCAGAACTCTGCTACTGACAATGGCTCCACTGAAGGCTGAAATAGCAGCAGCAGAACAAGGATGTGGCTCAGGCTTTCAAAGCACAATCTCCAACTTAGGCAGAGAAGTTTAGTAGAAAAATACACCACTTCAAAGTCAGTTAAAGCCAGCACCTTCAGGAAGACATAAGCAATCCAACAGTCTGCCCAAAACACTGTGATCAATGAGAAGTATTCACCAATTTTGCTCCACAAACTTCTTCTATGTAGAAGAGATTGGGAAGCATCAAAAGTATTACAAATAATTCCTGAGGGAAGAGAAGATGAGTTAGGTAGCTTGAAGGTTTCTTCTGTTTGAATTTGAGTATTTTTTTTCCAATTCCTTTCTACTCAAAATACCATGAACCGGCCATTACATTCCCTAAGCTTTGCTAGATAGAACTGCCTTGGTGTTATGAAGCTCTGCCTCCCCCATTCATCCATTGCTCATGGTAAACTTATCTCATTAAACAAGTTCATGTAATCCTGAATAATAAAAAAACCAAAACAGAAATAATCTAGCAGAAAGATTTATTTCTTCCTATCAGTGCAAGAGTCTAGGTTCTTATCTCTTCATTACCCGGGAACGAAAAGGCCCTTCTGTAAAGCAAACTGGAAAACAGACGTTATGAATCTAATCATGAGAGACACTGATGAATTTCTCTGGCATCTGTAGAGCTGAAGTTTCAATACTGACTGCTGTAGAATAAATAGTTACTATAACTCAATAAGGTACAGTGTGAATCAAGACACCTAAAAGAAATTTAATCTACTTCACAGTTAAGAGTCCTAATAAGAAAAAGCTTATCTTCCAAATACTATTCCTGATACGGAAGTCAGCTAAAAACCCCTTCTCCTCATACTTTCACTTTGTATTAACAATCTGTATCTAACAACACAAGTAAAGTATTTATGCATAAATCTGCACAGAACTTACTAAAGCCAATCTGAAGAGCACTACCACTCAGCTACCCCTTGATCAGAGTCAGACAGACCATCACAAATCCATGCAATAACTAACTCAAGGAGGCTCTGCAGGCTGGCCTTACCACCAGCTGGTTATCAGAGATTACAAAGTAACAAACATTATTCCTCTGAGTGGTTTCAGAACACTTGCCTCTCACCATGCTGTAGATTTTAACAAGAATTGTTTCTGAAAACAAGGAAACACACTGTTGAACAGAAGAAGGGGAGTACCAAATCTATGAAAAGGTGTATTGCTCAATTCTTATTAAGATCTACAGATTGTGGAATCTCACAACAGCATTACTGCCGCTCCTTGTTAAAATGTTATAGATCACTTGACAAATGTCAAATATCATAACACCACCACACTCCCATGTGACTTACTTCAAGCTTTTGAACCTCTTGAAGGGAGGGTCAGGATTTTTTCTTTCCTTCCACGCTCAAGTGTTCAGCAGATACATGCCTCACAAAGCATTAATAAGCTTACTTAAGAATGTGCCTGTAAGGTGTGCAATTACTATACTATTTAAAAAATAGTACCAAGGAAGACCAATTAGTTTAAAAAGCATTAATTTTGAGTCCCTGCACTTTATTACAACTTTAAGGGTATTTAGCAACTCAGAATTAAAGATCTAGTTCCTATGTACTTAATTTTCAGTATAACAGTCAGGACAGACCTTGTGGTGTCAAATCAAGAATACAGACCACAGTTTCTCATATTTGTGTATATGGTAGCAAGTAATTGTTTTCAGCTCCATTTAATTTGCTGTTTTAATTTACTGAATGTCAAGCAGTTCTGTGGAACTATGTGGCAGGGGAGGAAAAAGCAGTAGGGAAGAGCTCTAATCAAGCCCTGCTGCCAAGGAAGGGTTATGCCTAGCATACTGCCAGGAAAGGAGAAACATCTGAGGGAAAAGTTAGGTTTAAACAATGTATTTAGCATCATTGAGAAATTCTGTAGCAGAAGCAGGGACAAAATCCAACTTACCATGGTAGGCTCTACTTGCAAAAATCTCCCTTCTCTCCCACATGCCTATCTCATCTTAGTGAAGCGGAAGAGGTAGGCATCCACACCAGAAAACCCACCTTCTCCCTAGAAAAAGGACAGAGAAGTCAACAGGTAAAACAGCAATTTACAGCAGCTGATAATCAGCTAAACACCACTTATTTTGCAACTGTATTGTTCAGCTGGCTGTACTTACCAAGGTTATTACTATGGGCATCTTCCATTTAAGTCTCACAGTCGGTTGTATCATGTTATTACCGAATGAACCGTTAAGAAATATGAAAGCAAAGAACTAAGCCCAAAAGACAGCTTCCGCAGTGACAGATCAACTGCTGCAGCAGTTTAACATGGCAATGTTATGGATGATTTTTAGGAACTTATACAGCATCAAAGCTTTAGGAGGCACAGATAAAGATTCATTTAATGAGTAACACTGCATCCATCAGCTCTGTGTTGCCACAGGCAAACAGGCACGCTGTTGGCTTGTTAATAATTTTAGTGGGTTTCTTTGGTTGGCTACACTTAATTGTTGTCAACCAGAAAACAAATTAGATTTGTGTTTCCTTTGCAAGGCCCTTCTGCTCAGCATTTGAAAACAACTAAATGACGCATGCTAATTTGGGTGGTGGAGGGGATGTTTTTGGCTACTTACAGAAATGAGGTAGGTAGGTCCCTGTTTCTGTTCTAGTATGTTTACCTATTTAGGAAGGCAGGAGGTAACTGTCCAGGTGATTTTACTTCTGATTGTGAAGCTCTGCAGTATCATGTGCCTGTGGGAATGAAAAGACCAAAACATGTTTTACTCCAAAAGTGACACTATGAAGCGCTGTTCTGCATCCATTTATAATTCCTGCTACACACCCTGACCCTGGAGTCCTAATCTGCAGCACTGTTACACAGAGAAATACTGTCTTCCTTTCTTCCAGCTTTGACCATTCCCAAGGTTGTTACAAGCACTTCAGTACCTTACTATTGAGATCACAATGGCTTTTCCACCAAGAACTTCAGTCAGAGCCCAATTCAATTCAGATTAAACAAAAGAATCATCCATTATCAAACAGAGAAACAGAGAGGAAACTTTCTGGAGGGAAGCAGCATCTGACCACCAGCACACATTAACCTTGACAGAAGGATTCTAGAAAGTAATTGATACCCAAATAGTATGGCCTTAAGATTGATAGCGTTTTTGCCATTGCAGAGCTATGTACAATAGATGACACCTTCTTAAGCATGCAGGCCCCTTACTGCTGGTTCAGAGAAACAATGGCAATAAACCTTATAATGCAGTTTAAAGAGCTGATATTCCCCCCATTTAACTGCACATTCTATGTCAATGACAGAATTGAGGAAATTATTCCAGCCAAACCAGTATATTTAGTCCCTTTCTACTCACTTAACATTCATTTGCAGATTGAGGTTTACTGATTTTGTTAAAAAAAGTCATATAGTTATAAAGAAAAAAAAAAACCCTGAACAAGCAGCAAACACACAGGAAAGCACTGCAGACTGAGCTAAAGGAGTCATCATTAATTAAATCAACCATGAAGCATAGACCCAAGTAGTGTAAAGAGCTGTATGATAATGTTTTATTTTCTGTCTGGATATGTGAGCATACTGTAGCTTATCCAGTTTTTATCCTATTTACTTGTTAGGAGTGTTACAATAATCAGCATGTACTTTTCTTTTAAAGCCTGTTCGTGATGCTCTGGCCAAGTATCGTTCTTTCTGACACCACCATCTGCTTCTCCATTTGTCCAAGTCTCAAGTATTTACAAAGTTTTGATGGCTATCATACTTGCTTTTTCATAACAAATTCATATATATACATTTATATTTACTTGTACATTAATGTAAGCAAATCCACATATTTGTTCAATATATTTGTTTTATAAAAAGACTAACGAACTCTTTTCTGTTTTCCTTTTTCACTCAGCTACATTCTCCCTAGTATACATTGTTGCACAGATTTATTTCAATACAACACATCTTGGCAGGTCATTTTTAAAGCTGTAAGACATCACCTGCCTCCCAGGTTCAGTTGAATTTTCTCCTGGTTAGCTCAAGACAGCCACCTAGAACACTAAAAGCACTTTTCTGTGAAATTCCACTGGAATGGGAAAACAGCTGCAGTAAAAAATAAATATCCTCCCTATTCATGGTCACAAGAATAACGTATTTAAGGTGTTGAAAAAGAACATGCAACTCCATGCAGTCAGGAACTGCATTTTCACAAATGTCTACTCAAGTCCCTAGGAAAAACCTCACTTACATTTTTGACTAAAGCTATCACACCTTTGATTCCCAGCATTACAACAAACAAGCTAAAATGTCAGATTAAGATAGGTTTTCAAGAGATTGTCCAGGTACTTTTTCCACTCTTGCCAAGATCTTTATTTCAGACTTCTAGCTTGAAACACTACCCAGATTCCAATGTCACAGGAGTCTTTGTATTATTATGTGCAGATTATACAAGTATATTTAGTAATTATGCTAAAACTCTGGTAGCCCAAGAATGGAGCGCAGGAGCTTTGAGTTCGTCTGGTTCCTTTCTACCAGCAACATTTCATTCACAAGCCACGCAACACAAATCACTGAAAACAAGTGGTGTGTCAGTAATGCTGCTGGTAGAAACAAAGAGTGAGCCCAAACCTGCTGTGCTGTTCTGATGCCCCCACATCCTGCCCAACTGCTTGACACTCACAAAACTCAATTAACACTTTGAGAAACAGCACACATGGAATAACTACTCAGAGTATCAAATTGCCTATTTGTTTCTCTGAACTGCCATTAAAAACAGCTGTTTGAATTGCAGAAGTTCAGAAATAGCCAGAACAAAGCTCTCCCTAGATGGAAAAAATGTGAAATAAAAGAGGAATAGGTAAGAGGCTGCAAGGAAATGTATTTCCTGGTTACTCTGCCTCCTGCTAAAATCATCCCTGGACACCTACATGCATCCATTGGAAAATAAAACAGAAGTTAGGCCAATGAAAAGTAGTATCCTGCTCTCATCTTAATTGGTTGAAATTTATATACCAACACAAGCACTGGACAAGAGCCTTCTAATGCAGAGCCACAGCAAAAGCCATAGTTATGTATGATTGGGAACTACAGGTTTAACTAAAATTGTAATTGCCAATACAAGCAACTAATTTGACCTCAGTATTCAATTTGATATACATTCACTTGATGAGTTTGTCAAAACGATTCATGCATAATGAAAGAAAAACAAATGGCAACAGATTCAAACTGAAACAATCACAAGAAGGTCTTTATGGAAACAACAAACATTTCCCAGCAAGTTCCTATGAAGGTAATTAGTGCTTTCAACATTCAGCCTGGTCTTGTTCATGGCATAACTGAAATGTATGCCATGAACAATCTCTCACCTGTGATTCAGGAAGGTTTTGGTGCAGTAATGTCTTGACATGATTACACTCTAATAAGTACCGTATGCTCTCACACTTGATTATGTGATACATATTATGAATATATCAATTATATTACTGTTTAAACTCAGATCTATAATTCTATCTCTGAAAATAAAATAGATACACTTCCAGCCATGCAGGTGGTAGTTACATGGGGTTTGCAGCAGCCCAAACAAACATACTGAAGATTTCCAACTTTGAAGCACAAATAAGGACCTTAGTGAACAATTTTATCCTAACCAGGTCCCTCAAGAGAGGCTGTAAGAGGACAGTGGAGGTATGCTGGGCTTACAGCAGGCCTCAGGTTTTGTCATGATGAGGTACTAAAGGAGTTTTTGTGAAAGCTGCTGTATTTGAACACTGATAGAAACAGCAGCACCAAGATCTTCGGAAGTTCCCTGCATATTCCTTTTAGCTCTCAGTAGTGCATCTCTTGGAGGCAGCAGCCTTTTCATCCAAAGCTCTAATTTCACACATGATAAACCTCTTATGTTTGTTGCTACTGACTTTCAGCATCTGTCATAACAGCGTGAAGTCATGGAAAACACAGTAATGGTTTGACTGGTCAAAAGCTGAAGATGTTTTTACAACGAAAAACTCTCTTTTTCATATACACAACCCATACATCAAGCAGAGACGCTTTCCTATGCCCATGCTAGAAAGCTATCAAATCTAAACTCTCAAGTTTATCAATTCATCTTCTGAAATGAAATAGGTAGAATCTGAATTGGACAAACAATTAATATTATCCCTAATCTCTACAGATCTGCTTTAGATTACTTTTCCAGCAAAACTACTCTGTACTGACCCAAAGATGATGCTAAAACCTAGGAGCTTCAGGTGGATTCTTCTTCCTTCCCTGTGGCACTGGTTTGGGCCACTTAGTGCCATTTGCTCCTTTGCATTTGCTGACACTTGTCTAAGTGGTCCCTTGGCCACTTCGACACACTCTGCCAACAAAAAAAAACCCTGTCACTTATTTTTGTCTGGAAGAATTTTGTGCCGGACTGAATCAGTTCACACAAGGGTCTGAAAAACACCAGAGCCAGGACAAAACAGACAATGTGAAGCAATCTCTTCAGTCCTACAAAACTGGGGCAACAAAAGTGGATGGGAACACCTTCCTTTTGCTCAATAGCCAACAAACATCAAACCAAGAGTAAGACTAAATTATTTGACTGTCTAGCTACACTTCATTAAATTAACCTGACTCCTCTATGCTGTTAGAAATGTACTAGCTACCCTTGTCAAGTCTCTGTAAACAAGACTAAGAAACACAAGATCATAAAACTTGGTTTAATCTCCCAGTGCTTTGAACACCTGTATTTTACTGTACATATTAATTCTTTTAAACACCATCAAATGAGTAGGCTTGGGGTTTTTCTTTTCCTAGCAATCTAAAGTTCAAAATTCCCAATTAAATGAGTTCTAAGGGAGTTCTTGCAAGTTAAAAGTGGTATGGAGCTAAATGAAACTCCGGAAATAGATCTTGACTATGTAACTATCTGTACAAATGCGTTAATACAACTTGAGAAATAGAAATCAGAGGAACTCCAGTGCTGGGAAAAAGGGTTACATTTTATACCGAAAGTACCTAGCCTGATGAACTCATACCACTTCTGTTTGACTTTACAAAGAAAATTATTTTGGATTTTAAACAAATCTGTCTGATTTCACTTATTAGTTCAATACAAGCTCATTCTGTAGCTATACTTTCATCAAAGAAGTAAATTTCAGGGAATAAAAGTGATGTCTTGGGGGTTTTGTATATGGTATATGGTCACATAGAGATGTGACATGTACTTCAAATCTTAATTATTTTTCCCTATGTAAACCAGCTACAGGCCTTCCAAACTGCTTTCTGATAAATGCTTTTTTTCCTCTTTTACAGTTACTTTTTACATAATTTCATTTCTTTTGTCCTGAATTTAGACTAATTTAAAGCCATAAATATCTACTTGCACTTGCCTAGGCTGGCTACTTGCCAATTATGATCTTTGAAAGATCATGCAGAGGTGCCTGAGGACTGGAGGAAAGCCAGTGTCATTCCATTCTTCAAAAAGGACAAGGTGGAGGAGTCAGGAAATGACCAACCAGTCAGCCTCATCCCTGTCCCTGGAAACGGGATGGAACAGCTCATCCTGGATATCATCTCTACAAGTGGAGGAAAAGAATCATAGACCTCAAGGATCATCTGGTCCAGCCTTTCCTGGCAGAGCATGACCTATGGTAAATGTTCCAACACCTTGTCCAGACAAAACTTAACAGTGTCCAACACTGGGAAATCCACCACTTCCCTAGGGAGATTATTCCAATGGCTGATTATTTTCATGGTGAAAAATTGTCCTCTTGTTTCCAGTCGGAATCTCCCAGGAACTAACTTATGCCCATTACTCCCTGTCCTTTCCATGTGACTCCTTGTAAAATGAGAGTATTCATCTTCTTTGTAGCTACCCTTTAAATACTGAACCATGCTGATTGGGTTTCCCAGCACCTTCTTTTCTCTACACTGGACAAATGCAGGTCTCTCAGCCTCTCCTCAGTTCCCTCTGAGTATGAGGAAAAATTTCATTACGTTGAGGGTGGCAGAGCACTGGAACAGGCTGTCCAGGGAGGTTGTGGAGTCTCCCACTCTGGAGACATTCCAAATGCACCTCGACACATTCCTGTGTAAACTGCTTTAGGTGGCCTTGCCTTAGCAAAGGGGGTTGAACTAGATGATCTCCAGGGGTCTCTTCCAACCCTTAGGATTCTATGATTGGCTCTATACCAAAGCAAACACCTAGTCACCAATATGAGAGTGTGCTTCAGCGAGGTCAGAGGAAGTTTTCCATGAACTTCACCAATAATCATCCTCTAAATACTGTGAACTCTTTTAATAAGCAAACAAAAATCTCAGGGGAAGATCAAGCAACATGTCTCACCTTTAAACAATGCTAACACTGACTTTGACCTGCAGAGTCACTTTTTTTCTTTTTTGTGATTTGAAAACTTTCATATTAGAATAGGTTTCAGTTTAAAAAAAGAATATCTAAAATATATTTATATATGTTTGTATGTATGCATATATTTATATATAAAAATCTGCCTTGGTTGTTATCCTCTCCCATTAGCCTCTTGGACTCTGATACAAGAAGACACATTTTGAACTAGTGTCTAATCACTAGTTATTTTCACTAATCAAAGTCTCTAATCCCAACTCCATCATACTCCGCTATGGACACAACAACTTAAAACCTTTTACTAATCTATAAGTATGTCCTTCATTCATTCCTGGGTGGCAGAAGATGAATGACTTATTTTAAATTTATATTCTTGATTTCTAACTAACTTTGCTGTAACACATTTCTGAGAAAAACCTAGTTCTGAATTTTATACACATGCAAAAACCCCACAACAGCAACTGAACAAAGCCACCTAATGAACTTTCTCTGAAAGCTAATCAAGTAATTTCCAAGCTCACAAACACTTCAGTGGTGCATTACAGCAGGAAAACCTGTTGCTGGAGAGCCACACAAACCTTAGCAAAGAACTGGAGGGCACTGTAATTGCAAACTACACTAGCTTCCTCTAAAAGAATATAAAATGCAAGCAATTCAAGTTACTCTTTGCTCTCTACACCAACCACACAGTTTGCTAACTTCACAGGAAAAACACAGCCACAGTTTCACCCTTCAAGACTTCTTTACAACACTTCATCAACTTCATACGGACAGCTTTGCCTTTACGAATAATAGACAATTTCACTTCTAAAAGGCTCATAATCATAAACCACATCTCTAGATACAAACCCTGACAAGCTCCAAAGCCCACTGATGAGGAACAGTTTTACACCCTATTTCAAAGAACCTGATCAGGTGTAATAGGACCTTTCTAGTCACCACTGGGTGAGAAAATATAATGCAAAACTAGTATGTCCTGATGCCTAAAGACTCGCAGCATAAAGCACAGCCATCTATTGATTTTAACTTTCATGACATCTATTCTCTTTTAATTCCTGCTTCATCAAATAAAACTATTTTCCAGTTGCTATTCTCCCGTAAACGCAAGAAAAGTCTGATTTGGAGGTTAGTGAGAGCTTCCTGCAAAAACTGAGCACCTGCTACTGCTTTCCGTCATCACAGAAGCATCATTTGGTCTAAATCAGCTTCTTTGAACTGAGGATTGAGAGAGTAGCAAGGCAGGCTACAGGCCTGCCTCATGCATACTGCAGGGCTGAGCTGTGGCAATGCCAACAGGTTCACCCGGAGAGCCGCCTGGGTTGCTGCCCATCTGTGCTCCTCACTGGCAGCTCCTCAAGGTGGGCAGGAAAGAGAATGGAGAGCATCAAAGACACTGAACCATGCACAAGTTTGTGCTGTGCTGACTGATTGCTTCTGCACCATGAGACGCCAGCAGAGCAAGCCTGACCTCTGTACCAGAGAAGACGATCAAGGAAAAAGAAAAATGACGCAGGGAAATTCTCTGTACGATTTAATGAGGTGGAGGAGGGAGAATGGCTCTTGAACCACAGGCAGTTCTACCACTCAAAATATGTATCTATAGGCCAATGTCAGTGAAGGATTTAGAAAATAAAATAAAATTAAAAGAATTAAACCATCTTTCTTGTTTTTCAGAGATGCTCTGAGTGGAAAACATGATGATTATACGATGAGCTGTCGCTCAGCTACAACCCACTCAGTTCTATTACTGCTCACTACAGCTGCTTTAGCATTCAGTAAGCTCAGTTACCTTTTCTATTCATTACAGGCAGAAATTCTTTAATGTCCTTTATCACACAGGGCAATCCTTGCCCTCAGAGTCCAAACTGATTTGATCTTTTTGCTTTAATGGAATCTGGGACCGAATTGTGAAAGAGGGTAGGAAGCCTGTTTCCATATCATTTGAATTCCTGCACCACACACATTTTTTCTCTGCCCTTCCTTTTGTTCTCTGGAAGACTGAGGTTATAGGGTACATGGCACCATTTGCATATCAAAAGCAACAGCGCTCTACACAAAAATGAAAAGTAGTCACTTTTCTGGTTTCAGTGACTAAGAGCTTAAGACATGAAAAGAATTTCCTTCCTCTGAACCTGTAACTCCAAATTCAGGTCTAACTCAGTTCATCAGGACTGGTTCATATAAACACCTTAAATGTGAGGAACCTCCTTTCACTGCCTCTGTTACCTGATTTTTATTTGCCAGAGTCCATTTTCTTCCCAGACCCTTTCCTTCTGGAGCAATTAGAGAAACTTCACTGTCTTACCTGAAAGAACATCCTTCAGAAAAACATGCAAGCAAGTTCAGAGGTCATGAAGAAACAATTCTTATTTATCTCCAGTTATTCACAACTTCTCTGAATGGCACTACCCCACTCGCCTACTGGGATCAGTTTTTTTGCTGGCCACCATGGCCTCAGATGGATCAGATGTTGTTATTACAATAAGCAGGATGACTCCGCTCTACCTTATTCAGTCCAGCAATGAACATACATACAGCACACTATGCCAGGTTACAGTAACTTTCGGGGAAAGACCCTTCCTGCACCTTAATACGGGTCTGTAGCCTAGCACTTGGCACACTGACAAGACAGGTGAGACTAAGGACACAGGCCTTCTTACCAGTGTAAGGCACAATAACTGGCCATCTGTATGTTGCTCCCCTATCCTTTGTACTGATGCTCACATGCATCAGGTAGATGAGCGCATAAATGCTTTACAAGAGGTAGGAGAAGGACAGAACCATGCCCCTTCTCCCCCATAATATGACTGTGATTGGTGACATTAATCTTAATGACTTCCCTGCCTAGAAACATACCTGGCCACCCCCACACCCTCGACAGAGTGATGAGGTGGGAACAGCAGAATGAATTACTCAGGAACACCAGCTGTTTGCTGCAGTGTCTCACTACTCCCAAACCAACAGCAGTGGGTGGTGGCTGAGCTGTCTTTGACCCCATCAAACCCTGCTTCAACTACTTCCCACCACTGGAAATGTTGATGTCTTCTTAAATCCTGCAATGAATGTATTACTGATGTCATGCCAAAGATCTGCTTCAGATGGTTTACAGAAAACCAGCTAGCAGACAATTCTCATACTCAAAAGAGCCATGCTGTACTATGAGTACACGGTATTACACATTCATTAGACTCATGCCAGCCAGTCAAGCTAGGTTATCATTCATGAGTCACCTTTTTAGGTAAATCCTCAAAAATACCTGATCTATTTCTCTATATGCCTTCAGTTAGAGTCAGATCATTTAAAGAAATCACACTGGATCAGAAGCAAGAACCAGTGGTTAAAGTCAGTCTCAGCAAACTTCATTCCGTCTTCATAAAGCACACAGTCCAATGGCATGCTCAGGTAACAAAACAGAACTGCTTATGAGTCCAATGCTATTTGCATAGGAATCTTAATCCATTTTCATTTTAAAAGAAAATTTATCAAATTCTCAAATTTATTCCTATACTAATACTTGCATGAAGGAAACAGTTCTGCCACTACCATGTTTTTACAGAGAGGTAACAGGATACTGGATCCACAGAAGACTGAGATCTCAAATGCAGAATAATACTATTGCCACCATTCTCTGAAACCCTTACAGAACTACAACTCATCTGGAACACTGTATCCTTTTATTGCATTTCAGGTGATACAAGGGAAAAAAAAGCATTAACTGGACTTAACTTGCTGAAGTCATACTTGGTGAAAAAACAGTTCTCTCTTTAATGGCTGCCAAAGCAAACACTGAATTTCTCACTAATTATTTGGAAAAAACTATACCCATCTTTCCAGAAGGACTTGCATTTGTGGAATCTCTATCTGTGCCAATTCTTCCAAGACAATGAAAAGTCTACATCCTACACACATGGAAAAAATGAGATGTTTGGGAACCTGGCTTCATGTAGTCTGATTGGGTAGGTTTGGTTGGAAACAAGCATGAGAGAAGTAGCCATGTGTCAGTATACACAGTGCTACTTGCAGGCAGTGTACACCAAACACAAACCAAGGAAGAGGAGCTCTCTAAAATTTCACAAGAAATAAAGGCACACAGGGCATAAATAGGTGTTGACACCTGGCAGATACCAATGGGTTCTAGCCACTGACAGGGTCACAAGAATAGTCACATTCAAACCCAGGTTGATGGGGTACACACCATCAGAAGTGAGAATTTTTCACAACTCTATTCTCGTGAAGCATGGAGAGGAAACTTAAAATTCCCAATTCAAGCAGCATATACAAACCTCTTCAAAAGATCACCAGTCAGCTGTCAAAGCTGTCTTTTATGTCCTGCACCATCCCCAGTCCAACCCTGGCTTTTTGTCTGCCTGCCTGATGTATTCAGAGGTTGTTGCTGGAGTCACTTCCTCTCGCTTGTCCTATTTAACTAATGTAATTCAACAGAATAAAATAAACTATTTCTGCAATAGCAGGAAGGCACATAGTGAACCATGGAATACCAAATATACCAATTCATTCAGTGGATACGCATTTTACCCACGAACACAGAACAAAGAATCCAGTGCTCACACCTGCACCCAGAACAGTCTGTGCTGTTCAGGACTGAGGTCACCCCGAGTGGGACTCTGCAGTGCAGCTGCTGCACTTCACATCAACACGGCACTTCCTCGGGAATAGGAATGCTTGCTTCTTACCATCCCCCTCTTCTTTTTAAATACAGCTTCCCCATATACTTCAGAAAACCATCAATTTATATCACTCACTGCCTTCTGGGGGCAGCTTGTTTGGTTGTGGTTTTTTTTTTTCCAATGTAAGAATTAACTACATCATAAAATCATTTCCTACTGAAAATGACAGAACTGTCCAATGATTTTAGTATCGTATTAACAGAAGGTTCTTAATTGGTTTTATAATATAAGAAACAACATTTTAAAACACCTAACTCTACTTTTTCGAAAGCAGACAAGACACAGTCTTCAAGGAGAAATGCCCAATGATTCAGGTAAGTGTGACAAACTTCAGTTTTATGGTTACGTGGTTATAGCCTTTCAGTGGTACATGACCCAGCGTGTACTCGCTTCTTCACAAGGCTAAGCGTCTCTCCAGAATGACCCTCTCCCCAGCATCTGTCATTATACTAAACAAATAGCTTACATTAAGGGAGAACAGCTACTGCTATTTCTCAAGTCCTCAATGTGTATTCTCTTCACCACACCCTTAATGGTTCAATTTTAATACAAGCCCTACTAAGTACTTTGGCAAGTACCTTGTTAGTATTTGCCAAAACCACATTCTAAACAGTTCCCAAACTATGCTGATAAAGAATGAAAATTCAGATTTCCTGCACAGAATAATTAATTTTACATTGATAGCTACAGTGACAATAACAGTGACAGTCTAAAAATTCTGCAACACAGATAAATGCTTAGTAAGCCCCAAGACAACTTAATTATAATAGCTACATTCAATAACCTACAAAAAAGCAGATTCTAGCTCTCATTTTGTAAATAGCTTTGCAAGAATGCATGGGTTTTTTTACCTGTATTCCTGAAACAAGTTGAGAAAGATGAAAAGCAGATGTTTCAGTACTGACCAGTGTTATGTATCCAGCTAAGCCAGAGCCCCTCACTGAAGCAAGCTGGGAACCCTACTCCACTAAGCCTTCTTAATGGGACCCTTTCAAACTCTCCTATACACTGGCAGAAAAAGCAGGAAGTTCAGCAACAAAAAAAAAAAGGAAATATATTTGCACACTGCAATACATTAAAACAACGCAGAGCATCCATTCTTCTCTATTCAAGTTCCTTTGTATGTGTAAAAGAGGATGAAGTTAAATTTTCAGTTTCAACTATGGATTGCGCTGCATCAAAAGATGAAGGAAACGTGCCTCTGCCAGTCCAGCTGCATGTCATTCAGGCAGCTGTTATTAAAAGTACTTGCTGACATGAGCGGCAAAATGACCGTCGCCTTCCATAACAACGAATCTTCTCTGAAGCCAAAAAAATCACATGGTTGTTTTGCACTTTACTGCATGTGCTTGCATTACATCAGCTTTTGCATCAAAGCTGGTAGTGCAAAGAGGAAAGCAAAGCCAATTTTCTGAACTGATGTAATCAAGCCTAGCATCTCTGTGGGGATTTTTTTGTTCCTATGGTCACAGTGACATCAGATTACTCTGCCTATTTAGCAGTGGAGGGCAGTGCCAGTTCTTCACCTCTGATCACACACTTCTCTGTTCTTTTCCTCCTGCTTGTACATCCTGATACATTAGGAGTCAGCTTGCATTTCAGTAGGATACAATACAACCCTTGCCTCCAACCTCTCCCTTGCTCCCTTCTCTCAGAGTTTCCAGCTATCACAGGCAAAGTCAAAACTGCACTTAAGAAAGTGGAAAGGGGGAAGGAGAAATCTCAGGAATTTAACAAAGCTCATCTAAACACCGTAATGTGAATTTACACACCGGAATACACACTTTTCAAATAAGAGCTGTACTTTCAGTGCAGCAGATATTTGTCCATACACAGAGTTGACCGAAAAGATTATGAGGCTGTCTGATGATGGCACAGGGAGATGCTCAGTTGGAACCCAGCCCCATAGACACCCACACTGCAGTCAAATTAATAGGCTCGTTACCCCCAGCTTTCTAGTTTGCATGGGTTCATGTATGTGTTTCAAATGGCCCCTACACACTTAAGCATGTACATAACTTCACCTTTCTGTATCAGTTTCTACACCTGTAAAATGGGAATAATTATACTAATCTTAAGAAGAAATTAACATGAATAAACTTCTCTTCAGTTGATTCACTTCCTGTTTGCATAATCCAGCCCTGGAATTCCCCCTATAGTCAATTCTCTTACCCGAGACACACTTAGGCCGGATACATCTACACTCCACCCTGAACTCAGCTATAGCTATTTTAGCACTCAAAACACACCAGTATACTGTAATACCTCTAAAAAGTGTACTTTGCAATTCTCATTTGTACTATGGAGCATTTGTGAGCAACTCTCATATTCTACCATTAGGGGAAAGACATTTCATCCACAAAGTGAGTTTGTACACAGCCTTATCATCTACAAACTTCAACAGAATATATCAAAGAAAATATATTTACACATGGAAGGTACTGTAAAACTGACAAATGTAACCTGTTACTGAGCCCTACCACTAGAGCCCTGCCTGCTGCATGGCACACCAACATCCATCTACACAGCAGTCAGTATCAAAACTCATCCAGAAACATCAAAAAAATCCACCATCAAACCAACCAACCTAGCAACCAAACAATTCCCACGTCTTCCTCCATGTCTTAATCTATTGAGAGAAATTAATAAAGAGAAAATAGCACTATGTTAGATACTCCAATTTCTGGGGTTTGGGTTTTTTTTTTCTTCAGTACATTAGATCTTTTAGTGCTTATTATAATATTATGAAGCACTAAATTGCTGTGAAAGCAACCTTGCCATAGACTGAAAAAAAAAAAAAAAGAAATGTCATGCTAGATACAGTTATGTACGTAAGATGATCCCATGTTTCTTTGGCTATCCATCTCATACATTCTTTAGCTGAAGTCAGATAAATATTTCCCATAGATACAATTTTGTTATAAAATGTAGACAATAAAAAAAATATAAGAAAAAATACAATTCTTTGGAGCTGAGCTGCCCTCTTTAGTCCCTAGACCTGATGATTTGTATCCCCCCACTTCTGCTATTATTTTTGAACAGCTTACCAAGTACTATGCAAAGAAATGAACAAGCATTTGAATAACGACAAGTAAAAAGCATTAGAAAAGAGGTATTACCAATACAAAAATTATACTGTGTGTTTTTATGGACCGAAAATGTTATGTACATGTTGAAATATATATAAGTATTATATGCTTAGATAATCAATATGTAATCTGTAGGTATATCTATACTGTATCTGTTATCCATGCCTGTATATTATCAATATACAGCTATAAATACATGTACTCGTATATAAATACACATATTTACAAATAATACAAATGTCTTAACTAACATCACTAACACAAGCTGCTTTGATTAGAGCTGTTTTCATTCAATTTCTAATATAGACCTGGATGTACATCAGTTGTTAACCCCACTGTATGTCACACACCTAGAGCCTGGTAGATTTATTTAGTATTCCTCTTACTGGCAGCTGACAGACACCTGACAGAGCAGAAATGTGACATTTCATTAATTTACCCATAGGCTTATTCCACCAAGCCCCAGATGTTTTAGCAGAAGTGAAGTTCCACAGTTTTAGGGTGGGGGGTGAGAAGTGTGTTTGTCATAAATGCCTCTCGCTTTCTTAATTTCTACCAAAAATTAAAAGGCATTAATGCAAAAAAGCAAATTAAAAATTACCATAAGCAGTAACCATTCTTGGTTTATTAGATTGTTTTCTCTTTCTTTAATAATTGTTAAGGTACCATGTGTTGCAGAAACCAGTAAGAAATTTTCCAGAGGATATTCCATATTATCCATCAAGCCTTTGATTATCAATTTATCATTTCTTCTCTTACTTCCCCTGCAGACAGAAGTCAAATTACAGCAGCAGATATGTATTTCTTTCTACTTCTATTTCACACGCATTAAGCAGTATATAATAAAATGCAACTAGAAAAAATTATAATAATCCATTAAAATATATTGTAATGTAATTGTGTCATTTCTTTTACAGACACAAAGACAAAGCAACCACAACAAGGGAGGAGGTGCCCATGGCAAGGGTCTCTAAGAGAAGAGCAGACCTTCCCCAGCTCCTTGAAGCCACTCAGCTGAATCTGTCCCATGTCCCATGAGACCGCACTCAGGTTTGCTCCTTTGCCAGCTGTGCTCACACTGTGTGTGAGCACCAGCAGGCGAAAGAGGCATTTAGCAGCACTTCTGAAGGGCCTCAGGTTGTACAAATGAAGTCATCCAAATGATCAAATAAAACATCTCAAATTACAGTCACCTGCTGTAATGATGGACAAAGTAATGAGCTATGAAGTGCTGTACAAAGGCCAAATTAGAGACCAAAAGACGTCCAAAAAAATGGTAGAAGTACAGATCAAAGTGATTCAAAACCACTGAGAATATAGAATTAACATCTAATTTAAGTGCACCTTTTCAACAGAACAACTTTGCCAGTAGCAGAAATCTACCAGAAACAGAATCGAGTATGATGGCACATATTAGCTTTAAAGGTAAGTATTTCAGGTTTTTTGCATTCCAGTTTGCTAAAGATTTCATTTTATTTCTCATTTCTGTCTGAAATGCATAGCCTATGCAAGACAGGTGGAGAGTGATGAGTTATGAGCTGTTTACAGTGAACAGCAAGTGTGATATAGAACCACCATTACCTGATAGCATGGATAGTATCATAATCTAGAGCAAAAAAGAAAAAAAAAGTATCTTTACCTGGACTAGAAGTGACTGGATTCTGCTCAAGGACAAAAGACTCCCAAAGTTTACCAAGCAAAGTCTCATCAACTCTATCTTTCCTTTGAAAGAAAACTGATCTTGTACGTTAGTTAGAAGACTGACCTTTTACATTGCCTGTTGACTAATGAAGAAGCATACACACAGCAACTTAAATACCATTTGTAATGTCAGCAAAAATAGATCATCCTTCCGGAACAAAAGTGTTCCATAATGATACTGTCAGAGCACCTTTATGTAGGAATAAAATGAAAATGCAGCCAGAGCACATGCAGCCTAACATTCAATAGAACGACTGTCATCCTGCAGCAGTAAAAAGCTGTGCAAGGCAAGAACAGTCTCACTACCTAAAATCCCCAACTGAGCAACTGTGCTACTGAACAGAAGGCCACTGGGCAGCACGGGAAAAGACAGACCCAATTTTAGCAGTCAGAAAATATAACGGGGCTTGCAGCTGGAAGTGAATTAAGCTATAAGCTGGAGTCAAAACACTGCGACTGACCATGAACATAGTTTCAAGTATTACAGTTATAGTATTATTATACCAAATAACACAAAAGAGCCCGCTATACTGCTTTAAAAAACCCAAAACTTCCTCTATAACAAAACAGTAACAGCGCCTGGCACAAAGAGCCCTGATCTTCAACTAGGTGCATCGTGCCCTAAGTTCACTGGAATAGTTCCTGTTGACAAAGTGAAACAAAAAATCGTAGTTCAGAAGGAGGAAGAGATGTCTAATACAGAAGATGAGAAAACAAAATCTAGTTGCTGTCTTTCAGTCTCTCTTTTCCACTGTTCATCTATAAAAGGTGTCCAATGGATCATGTGTCAGGGCACATCCTACTCTGTAACTCTACTCTACATGTGGGGCATCCTAAGGACTGAATTACAGCCCAAACTTTAAACTGAACAGAAAAGCTTTTAATATACTACACAAACCAATAAACCAACTAACACTTGAGCACACTTCAGGGCATGCTGCAGAGCTCATCAGTGGGATGGCATTTACATAAGTCATAAACAGCTTTGGCAAAGCCCTAGCAGAGATATCCTGTGTAGGACAGACAGTCAGATTTCCCTGATGGCTGGTACTGCTCAGCGCAGACAAAGTATTTCAGAATCAAAACCAAGAACAGGAATCCCAAATTGTGCACACAATTTCCACTGTGCTTCTCAAGCATCTGTGGAAGCTTTCCAAGATATAACAGGTTTCTAGAGGAATGGTATTTTCTCCATCTCTAAAATGACATCTCTGCAATTGCTTACAGAAGACAGCAAGGTAGTTTTTAGGGGTACAGAGAAGGGCTGCTTTGGGGGAGAGCTCAGAATCAAACGACTGCACAGAACAGGCATCACAGAGTGGTTGAGGTTGGCAGGGAGCTCTGGACAGCCCCCTGTCCCACCCCCTGCTTGAGCAGGGCCACCCAGGGCTGTGTCTGGCTTTTGAGGATCTCCACAACCTCCCTGGACAACCTGTGCCAGCATTCAGGCACCCTTACCACGAAAAAGTATTTCCTGATGTTCAGCACATCCCCTGTGCTACAGTTTGCGTCATGTCCTCATCGGTTCCCAGTCACTAGTATTTTTTCAGAAGACCCACACAGCTTCCCAAATCCCAACCAGACGAATCTACAAACACCTGCGTCTACCCAGCAGGTAAAGGACAAGAACCATTATAAAAACCTCAGGGAAGTAAATGAGGATGACAACATTTAACCTCAGCCAAATGGGAATTCAAAGACTAAAAAGCCACCACTCAAACAGAACCTTATAGGCTAAGAAAAAAGAGCATCTCTCTGAAAAGTGACATACATCCAGGGCTGGATGTATGGATGGCCACCAGTAATCATGTGGCTCTGCAAGCAGATCCAGCTTCACTGCTGTCTTGCACATCCACACAGATACCTGATCATCTCCCTAATGTCTGCTGTACTATTCCAGCTGGCACCAAGCAGATGACTGATTTGGTCCATACGCTGCCTTCTGCACTACAGTCCCTTCTCCACCCATATTATTTCTAGTCAGGGTCTCTAGAAGCTGCTGAAATGGAAATTGAATATGGAAATAAACCTTTAATTATGTCTTATAGTGCCATTCAGGCTTTTCCTGATATGAAACCACAGCATTTAGGCCAGATTGGACACAAAGTTCACTGTCTCATGCAAGCTGGATTTATCAGCCATGTGCAAATCACTGCTACTGCTCATACACGGTACATACGATCTGAATGCAAGCTGGCAAAACATCTGGGATTCCTGGGCATCTGTAGCTCCAGAGGAACTATGAATCCAATTGAATGTCCCATGGCCTGATTACAGCCCTAAAGGAATTCCCAGGCAATCCTCCAAAGGCCTCACAAAGCACACAGACAAGAACCAAGCTCGCACAACTGTCAGACACAGGAACACACGGCATGCCAGAGAACAATGCAATGAAATAGGACAGAAAGCCCTGCTTAAGTAGAAGCTAAACTTTGTTAGAAATACATTAGCTTTGTTAGAATTAATTGACATTAGCTTCAGGAGAAAAGAATTGTCTCTATAAGGACTTCCAAGTCTTCAGAACACAGATGACAAAATTTGGTACATTGTGTCTTTCCCTAGAATATATTAATTTCTTCAGATGACCAGAGAGAAACTTCTCAAATCTAACCTAAAATAAGATTTCTGCTGAATTTGTGTGAATTTGCACAGCCTTCACCAGACCAGCTGTCTAAGCAATACTTTCACAATCCACCCTTCATGCACCTTCACTTGTTTACACAGATTTAGTCTCTCAAGTTTGCTTTCCTAACAAGTAAAGGTTTTAAAATTATTTCCAAAAGTGAAATAGCAGAGAACTGTCTGGCAGCTCAAAGAAGATATTTGCCCCCGAATGATGACAGAGAGCAAATAACAATAATGTGGATATTTGTACTCTGAGAAGGCCAGGATTTGCTCCATCAGTAATCCTGTCCCCCATGGACTATTCCAAATGCACAGACAATTGGAGCCAAGGAGAACAGCTTGCAGACTCAGTCTACCTGAGCAATGCTGCTCTTGACCTTGCAGACACTTGTCACACCTAGCTGAGGGCTGTGATCACTTACCTCCAAAAATACTGCAGTGCTGCCTGGCTTGGATGGGTCATCTAGAGCAAGTTACTGACAACTACTGATCAGTCACTGGGTGGTTAAGCTAAAGCCAGTATTAAAGAAATTTACATGCTGCAACAAGGAAAACAAGTGCTCTCGAGCAACCAAATGGAAAAGAATAGAAACAAAAAGGGCAGAATGGAATTTCCCTCACCCCTGCATTTCCTTCCTTCTTTTGGCTTAGCATACCACACAAAGACATAATAAAGGATGGAGCTTCTATCTAAATGGATAGGCAAGGGCCTCAGTCAGGTAATGCGCAGTCAAGCTGGCTACTTGTGGGCACGTAACAGTTCCTAGGAAAGAGTCCTGCTGGACTGAGGTTTTCAGCGACCGTCTCAGCTGAACCCTCCAACTGATTTTGAAAGCCAGATAATTACCATAATACAGATACTTCAGCTATAGCTATAACCCAAAACATTCTCTACATTTCTATACTGATTTCTCAGTTTTAACTTCTAGATTCTCCAGAACTCTTCCACTCAGTTTAAAACAATGTTTAGTTATTGCAACAGATTTTAAGAACTAAAACATTATCAAATGACAAAAGGGTCAAAAGATCTTCTGCAAGTCTAGGAGCTCCTGATGCCGTTCTGCGGGTCAGAAACCCACCATCACCTCCTGTATGCTGTTTGTAATTCACTGGAATTTCCCCGTTCTATCCAAGCAGTGTGCCAGCGGACAGATGGTAGCAAGATGCAAAACATGTAATGGACTTGCATCAGCTGCGCAACAGCAAACCTGGATATTTTTCCATTGCATCCAGATTTATGTCAAGAATTTAAGAGCAGCCACTCACATTATCCTAGACACATGAGTTCCTAGAAAAAGCAAGCATAGTTACAAGCATGTACATACTAAGCAAATATGTATTAGTAAATTCCAATATACTTTTATAATTTCATTTTTTTAATGCATGGGAGAGAAAGGGATTTTTCTTTTTTGGTCATCTTCAATTACAGCCATAATTCACCCTACTGAAAGTGGAAGGTGAAACAAAAGCGGTGAAATGTATCTCATACCATGTTAGGCAAAAATGAAGAAACAAAAATAAAGGGGTTCACAATCACCAGAGCTGCACACAATACCTGTAGTACGTCCCGTAACAGGCTTCAGCGCTCATAGGTTTTAATTCAGCTGGACTTCCCCAAAGGACAGCACCTAGTGATTCACAACATGGACAAATTCATACTACAAAAGACTTCCTCTGAAAAAGTCCACAAATTTCCTTATTCATCCAATTAGTCACATGGAATGATGGGAATGCTGAGAAAGTTTTTGTCTAATTTTTTCATCAAATGCAGTGGCCACAGGAATCCCAAGTCTCTCTAAAACAGCAAAACTGGTTTTCTAGTTGTCAAGGCCTGTAAAGCTAAAAATACAGGGAGCTGCACTGAATCCATTCCGAAACTGTGGCCAACACTGAGTTTGTTAACCTGAACATGAGCTGTCAGTTTGCTGTTTTGCTGAATGTGAACCAGAACAATTGAACTGATGCTCTGAACTAATGTAAAAACTAAACTGAAATATTCACTGTTTCTGCAGCTTCATGCAGTGCTATAAAAGTGTAACAAGAAGGTGTTTACTGGTGTATGAGGGTTTGGTTTGAGGGGTTTCTCCCCCCCTTTCCTTGCATTTTTCTTACAACAACTGAGTAGCTTTTGTTACTCTTTTGTACAAGCAAAAATAGAACTTTTCATTCTGACTACTTACAAATTTTTCAGAAAACTCCAAATTTTAGGAAGATTATTAATGAAAGCTTCATCATAGTTTTGTAATGAATGAAGGGAAAAAAATTAAACATGGCATTTTTAAAGCCAGTTTCAACCAATTAAATTTGTCCTGACTACATCATCATTATAAAAATTGCTATTTTATCGTCTTATGAATTTCAGAATAATACTTAAGTTACAGAAGTAATTCAGAGGACAGTAGTGCAATTCAGGGACTTTGATCTTCTAGTTCTTCTATAAGACAAGCCAAAGAAATTCACTCTGCAATCCCTAGCAAGTCCAACTTTCATTTGAACAACATAATTAATCTTAGGAAGAGAATAAGCACTGATGTAAAAGACTTCAGGTGGTGGAAAACCCATCAGATTCTAGGTGGTTGATTAGACCTACCACTGAAAATCTGGGGAACTTGCTTCCAGTCAGCTTTACTTAGCTTCAGTTTCCAAGTCATGGATCTCATTATACCATCCGTGTGCTAGACTGAAAAATACACTCCCACTATCAGAAGTCTTTCTCCCTCTTCTGGTAATTTTAGACAATAATTAAGTTTCCTTCTGAACCTTCTTCTGCATAAGTAGTGTATTTTGAGTTTTGGAGAGCTTGTCATGTAAGAGTGGGTTATAGAAACTCATTGTTTCAGTTCTTCCCTCACATCTTTGCAGATCACTGCTCCTACACCACTGAAAACCTGCTCTCAAGAAAATAAATAATGAAAGATTTATCCTTATGTTTTAGAAACACATTTGTACGGCCTGGCACAGTCACCTTGGTGGTGCAAGCAGCCAGCAGCATCACAAGTGACAGTACAGAACATGTGGGCATTCAGAACAAGGGGCCAGGCAGTCACTCACACCTGAGAGTCATCACCATGCCTTGTTCCTTGGGAGATGTTCAATGGCAGACACTGACAGCTGAGGACACGATGGAACGGAGCTGCAGGTTCACTATGCCTGTTTTAACCTGTGGACTGTCAGGCATGGTCATGGATTTTTATTATAAAACATTTCCTTTTTTTGGGAAGTAGTTGGCGCATCTCATACGAAAGGCACAACTTCTTCATTCATAAAGGGCAGCCTGAGGCTGATGGAAAATCATGTCAGTTATAAACATGGATGTACTCAAACTGTCCCTCCCACTTGCACAACTTCTCGTAAGGGTGGGTGTGAGCCTTCACAGAGCTTGGATCTCGCACGCAGTTTTCCAAAACAAGCCTCACAGTTTTGTGAAGGGGCTTTCTGTTTAAGCCAGTACAACAGGCAAAACTTTCGAGCAGTATCTCCACGCCAGAACCAAACATGTGCCCTGAAATGGAAGAGGAACTGATAAACAGAAAAGGCAATCTTCAAAAACACTATCGGGAAAAGAAAAATCTTTTGGGACACTTTTCAAAGACATCAGAAATGCTCCAGTTCTAACCGTGAAATTGGAACCTAGTAAGGGACTTCATTACAAAAGGCTGCATTGTAATAAGGACACATGAGGCACTGAGCTATGAAACTACTGACACATTTCTTTTATCACTCGCTAACTTCTCAGCCCTTGGATTTCCAACCACAGTCTTCTGCTAACATAGCTCCTGAAGCATAGATTTTTGTACTGCTTATTGTAAAAATACATGAACTGCAGCCTCTCATCTATATATTACAGAACGACAGAATAGTTTTGACTGCGTGGTGTGGATAACAGGGAATGCCTTCTTCAGTCAAACTGCTGGAAATGTAAAATGAATTTTCATTCTCAAGTATGTTCTGAAACTACTGAAACTAGTTTTCATTGTGTTACTGCAATAAACCCCAACAAAACAGCACGACAGATACGTGTCTTGATATTTAGGTCTCAAAAATGATTCTATCAAATCCCTAGAAATTTTGTCTTTCTTAGAATGAAGTATATAGGAACTATTCATAACAGCAAGTAATCCAATAGGGGTGTACAGTTAATGGGGTTTAAATCCAGAAAGGATTAATATCTTCATTGGCATGGCATCCAGCAAACAATGGCATAGATCCTAGTATGGTTTTCTCTCTCTGATGTCAAAATGGCAGCAGTAACCCCCTGCTATTTTCTAGCTGCTGTCATAGTTGCATCCTAGCAGACATGCATCCTCCCATCTCACAAAATCAACCTAGACTTAGTCCACCATTTTCTGCAAAGAGAAGAATTGCCAGTTCCCTCTACAGAATCTAGTATCTCCTGGCCACTTCTCTGCAGAATTTGAGAGCTCTCTGAAAAGATACTTCAATGGCAGAGGCAAAGGCCTTTGGACAACTATACCGTAGCTGTAATACTGAACCTTCAAGAAAAGCTTTGACACCCAAAAGGCAAGATACCATGGCCCTGCAAGTTATTTGGCTTTCAACTACTAATAAATGACAAGAATAGAAGGAGAATTTCACTCACCAAAGACAGTGACACTGTGTATACAACTAAGTGAGAGTTCCTATCACAGCCAGTCTGACCTCACTCTAAAACACAAGGTTGCAGCCAGTGGCTGTTCTTGGCTACCCCTTTACAGCACCACCCTCTAGAAAAAAATCAAAGCCATTATCTCAACTTCAGCTACAACTACTTTGACCTATCCCACTGGTCTTCAGAATCTTCCTGGCCGAAAAGAATTAAAAGCTCAAGACTGCTAGCCAACAAACCAAACCAAAACTGACCCTAACAGAGATACAGACTAGAGAGGAAAGGGACTCACAGCACCCTGGCTGTCAGCAAAAGGAAAGGCCTAGCAGCTTATGCCTCTTGTGCAGAGGTTTTCTTACCAAATGATTCTGATGGAGCAGATAGCTGCTACTCTAAGGGACACCACTGACACCATGGAAGCAATGAGATTTTTTGCAAGTAGGCGACCTTTTAATAAACTGAGTAGTTCAACAGGATTTTTTCAGTGTCTAAATAATACCAAAATATTTAGTGTATTGTACTGTATCTGATGGAATCAATTGTTTCTCTTAGCAGTGCACAAGGCTGTCTGGGAAAGCTGCAAAGTCAGCTGTTACTTAGCCTGGAAGGAAACTTGTGGTTTAGTACTGCAAATTAAGTGTAATGATCATGGGTCATAGAAGGGATTATTTAAGTTCTTTTCTGTTAAATGGTAATTGGACTATGTGACAAATACTCCACAAATATGAATACATTAGTGATTGCAAGGAAAACCAGCTCCCAGAAAACTTGTTAAATAATAAGGTCCCTCTCCCCAGTCAAGAGCAAGGGAGCTGTACACTGAAAAGGCTGTGTACATATACACATAGGATGGCAGGAAAGAAATTAGCAAGAAGTCTTCTAGCTACTCAAATGCCTCATTTGATCCTTTGTTCAAAACCTTGGAAATATCAGCATTAGTTATTTCACCTCTCAACAGAAGCCTTTTATCCCTTCAACTTCAGGAAGCGAACACGTCAAAAGCTATTTGGACTTTGATACTCTGCAAAATAACACACCATGCTATGGCAATATTCTTTGCTATGTCCTAATTTGCCTGGCCTTTTCATTTAGAAAGATATTAGCTGCCAAAGTAGGTTTTAAGCTTGAACATCAGAAAACACCTTCTAAAATTAACACTAAAACAGCTAGAGAAACAAAGTTGCTGCCTGGGTGAGCCACTAATTCATACAGAATGAGTCAGAGAATGTATTGCCAAAGGTGTAAATATTACCAGGAGATAAGCTGGCAAACCAAGTTATCCACATACAGTCTCAAAGCCTCTTGGCCTTTGTTCAATCAATCAAATTACTGAGAAGACAGATAATCCTTCTGGGATACAGAAAACAATAGAATGGGGAAGGGAGAAGAAAATGTCAAATTGCATTAAAATTATAAGGGATAACATTATTGTTTATAGGAAATTCTCCATCCAATTCCTGGATACAGAATCGAATAGAAAGACTTCCTGAAGCACAACGACTTCTAAATCAATTTAATAAAATAAATTAATAGCTGCTGCAGTAATACAAATATTTCATTTGGTAATAAGTTTCTATATTCCTTTTCCTGCTAAAAGATCACATTTTACAGTTTCCAAAGCTCAGTGGTTTTGCTTCTGTGTTAGGTTCATCTTTCACTGAACATGGCTGTAAGCTCAGCTTCTGGAAAGAGAGAATTCTAAGTGCAGATCCAGCAGTGGAAAGCTGTTTGGTGTTGTTCTCAACAACAGTACCTGATCAAAAGCAAACCCTCTGTCAGAGCAGGAGCACTCCCTGGGAGCAGACTCTCTTCTCCACCTCTCTTCAGGAACAGCAGTTTCCAGGGTATTGCATCAATAGCTATTTGCTTCAACACCGGAAAAAAACAGCTCATCAATCACACACACACGTTCTCAGACACCCACAGAAAAGCCACCCCCCTAACACTGGAGACAAAATGTAGATGTGTTCCAAGGAGGAAAAAAAAAGCCAAACAACCAACCACAAAAATTCAGAGATGAGCAATCTTTTCAGCAAAATCAGTCTGTTAGCATTTAATTATTAGATCTGAACACCATCTTTAACTATCCATTTGCACAGATTGCTGCACAGACACAAGACAGTATTTACTGGACTTCCAGTCTCAAACTCTGAGCCTAAGCTGTCACATTACAGGATGATTCCTGTTTGAATAACAGGATTTAAAATTAACTGGATGACATACCAAGCAAGATCTTATAGTAAAAAACTATTCCATAGGTTTCAAAACCTTTTTAAGGAGATGGCAAAGTATTCAATCATTCAATTACGCTTCAAGATTTGCAGTATCTGTTTCCATTGTTATGAATACATTTTACTAATATTTTTGTATGGCAGCCTCTCAGAAAGCTACAATACCTTGTATCATAGCTGGGTTCCCATTTTAGAGTTGCTCTGATTTAGAGATTTTTCATTCAGATATCTGTTGAATTCAGTTCTCACTTTAGCCCGCAGTGCTTTAAACTCCAAGCCTTCATCATCAGACTTCCTTCTCTGTTACACAGAATCTCCTATATCAAAGGACTGTTAATCAATAATTATTGTTTTTCAGAAAGATATCTCATCAAACTCAACAGCTCTTCCTACAGTAAAAACACACCAACCAATTCGAAAACCTTCTGTCCTCAGTACCTGAAACTCTTTCAGATACTATAATCTGGCCTATTGAAAAAGATAAAGAATAAAATACTCAAACCTAGTCTTAATGTATCCACTCAAAATATGAAATGTTCGAGAAATGCACACCATGAACTTGTTTATCTTGTCCTAAACAATTTCCTACATAATCTATTTATTCCATCACCTGGACTACAACCCAAATTGGATATTCCATCTGCTATCAAAGTAGCTGTAGACATTCATGGTATTTCTAATCGGCCAGAAGTACATAGTCCTTAAATAAACAGTTATTTTCAATCATGTCAGTTGAGCTCCTTTGGACTTTCTAAAGAAGCAGAAAAAATAAGTATTTTTGCCAAAAAGAAAATATTCATCAGAAGTATGATAAACCAGAAGTGGCACAAGAGGCAGCAAGCGGAAACTCTGACCAGCTCTCCTGCTTCTCAGAGGCTGGAAGATATGAGAATCATACCAGGGATTAAAAAAAGAAAACAGCTTTTATTTCTCATGAATGGCAAACAAACTTTTTACTGTCTTGCATCACATAGTTCTATCTCTGTATTTTGTGCTTTAATGATAACGACAATACAGAGCTGTTCTACAATGAATACAATAAAAAAGAGGCTGTATTAGTAACAACTTTCTGCAAGAACTGGGACTCCTGTGCTTGTGTATTGCTTCGGGGAGGGGGGGTGTGTGTGACAAATTTTGCTGACATTTCATCTTAGATAGCATTGAAACATGAACATGAAACAGAAATGGTTCATGAAAGGTGTATTACTTTCTCCACAGCACTTGAAAATCACACTGCCCTCTCCCAAATTACACCTAAAAATAAAGGGACACTTCAGGATAGCTGCTTTCTGCAAAGTTCACATACAGAAATGGTTTCCAGCCAGTGCTGTCTGGCCCAAAGCTTAATTCCACTCAGCTGTTGAGAATAAAGGGTAGTGATTACAGGAATACAGTGCCACTTCAAACACTGGGTTTGTGGTATACCAGGAACAGTATCACAGGCTAACATCCCTCATGTATTTTGGAATGGCAGTGTGCAGCTGCAGTATGCCCCAACCCAGAAACCTGGCTGCTAGACTCTGCTCTGCTTTTGTCTCGGTAGTTGAAGACTGGCTTCATATAAAGATGCACTGATCATATTTTAATGCCTTCCTGCACAGAATGCTGAACTGCAGTAACAGGCTGAATATGCAATTGCGCTGAGCTATCAGGTAAGACTGAATAGATCAAAGACTGTTCTCCCTTCCAAATAAAAGCATCTCTGTCTGTCTCTCCTCTGGATAGATGTAGTAACTCCCTTTCCTACTTGAAGATGTCCTCTTGATTATGAAATCTAAAAGATTCATAGCATACTGTAACTTTTACAAGTCAGGCAATGATGTGACACATAAGTTAACTCCAAAGCAGACATAATGAGCAACCTTTCCTTGCACAATTTCAAATCTCCGAGGAATATCAGCATTAACGTACATAATATTATATTTAGAATTTTTATTAACTATTTTCTTCTTGATACAAAAGAACTTCACTTCTTACTTCTATCAGACATTTTACCTCAAATTCTCTTCAGTAATACCCAGCTTGATATATACCTAATGAACTGCCCCATCTAAAGAGATTTATCAGTTCAATTTTACAGCTTGGTTCATTTTTGAAGACTTTAATGCTTTTTAGGCAGCGCCCCGTCAGACCCATTGATCCTTTTTTTCCCCCTTCCAAGCCTGGGCAATGGTCACCACACAATAACTCTGCTGGTCAAAAAATTCACTTAGGGGAGTACCTGAAGCAAAAGGAAGGATTCCAGTGGACTTCATTACATTGGAATGTCCCATTCATGTTTTCCCTTTCCCATTTCCCCTGTGAGCTTTATCTATTATTAATGCATTTTGTGATTGAAAATTTTGGCATACGAAGAGGCCCACAGTAATCTTCACCTACAGCCGCCAGTTGTCAATCTCTGATTGTAAGAGAGATTCCCTATCTGATTCTGATTTTGCTGCTAATAATAGGAGCTGAAACATACAGACTTTCTAAAGCTAAGCAAGTGAAAAATGAATAAAGCAGTTTGAGAACATCTTAAGCCAGAGAGAAGTGCTATTCAACTTCAGTGGTGGGACAGGCTCAGAGAGATGATAGTAATATCAGAAGGGACAGGGTGAAGCTCCTGGGTTCCAGTCCAGATCCTTCAAACCCAATGCTCTAAATGAGAGTCCAAACTCTAAATTTAGGTGTCTAAAATTAAAATAGCCTATCTAAGGGGTCAACCATCTGTATCTTCCAGTTAATTTAAGAGTCACTATAGTTACTCGGTTGGGAAAAAACAAATCACTGTGTTTACATACAGAACTCATGCCCTAAGTTTAAGGGCACAGGTTTAATGTAACATCATTTTCTGGACCCGACGCATCAGTTTTTCCCCCAAGTCAAAAACTTTGCCTCAGACATAGGGGTCTCCTTGTTCGTAGTATTCTCAATATCAAAAAAACTCTTCCAGAAATAACACGGCATGCTTAGTCAGGCTAATCCAGTTAGATTCTTCATTTAGCATGGACAGTAATACAACTGATTAACACATGTTCCCTTTCAGTTTTTTGTAAGTTTGACAACTACCCCCTATACGTGCCCTTACTCCCCAGTTAAATGATTATCAAGGGCAGAATGAGGTACAATTCAGAATCCGAGTGTTAATCCTCCAAATACTCAGTAAACTACAGTTGAGAATGATTGGAAGTTGTAGAACTGCCACTGCTAGAAGATGCAGAGACAGGTTTAATAGGATGTGGACATTACAAAATATTCAGTTCCAAAGAGATAAAAAGCATTTGATTTTAAAGCAGGTTTGGGGGGGTTTTTTTTACTCTCCTCTCTCATTTCTTTTGAGAAATATTTAATAGACTCACAAATAGAAAGCATTTACTTGCTTTTCCTGAGCAGGGGAGAAACAGCCCGAGAGATAGATTAAAAAGATGACAACCATGATGAGGTGAGAAATCTATTGGGGACTTCATTTCTATCCAATTTCTGCTACACACATCAAAACACAACTGGCTCACTGTGTGTTTTACCTGCTTTTAGAAGATGTGGACCTATTGCAGACCCTGGCTACAGTACCTGACAGTTAAGCTGAAGCTTAGGAGAGACATGCTGTTAGTGTTAGATGCCTGCACTTCAGCACCTGACGCATCAGTCAAGATGGTGATTATCATATCATTTTACCAATATTCTTTATGAGGCTGGAAACATTTTAATAATAGGAGATCTTAGACGATCCACCAATAACCACACAACCCCTCAGCAGGAACCTAATTCCCCTCCCAGTGCCAAGTTTGTGACAAGAAACGTTACATAGTTTGGTATGTGGCATTCACTGTCTGGTAGAAACACAGACTAACTGTGACAGCTCGATCGGATCTTGCAGCCATGAGGTTATTTTCATCCCAGGCTATGTATATATATACATATGTATATAGGAACAAAATAATGAGGGGGGTTTTTTTTGTCGATTAAGTTGCCAACCATTGCAGCTAATAATCTTTATATTAAACAGCATATTTCCAGGCAACTTGAGCGCCCTGTGCCTGTATCATGCAAAGGCCCTTCCCCATCACCTTATGAAAAAGCAAGTAGTTTTAATATAGTTAAATGTATGTTAGTTTCTTTATCTTTCCAGGATGACAAAAAGAAGCTTTTACTGAAAATGTAAAATTATAGAGCTTGATTTTCAAACACTGTTTAATGCACTAAAACAAAACATCGAGAAAGCATTCAACTCATCATTAGTATGTAGCTACCATAAGTATATTTTTTCATTTTAACCGGAGAATTAATCTAGACAAGCTACTAGTATACCACAGTTTCAGATTTCCTGTGATTGAAAAACAAATCAATAACAAATTTTGGCACAGCTGTTAACTCTCAACAGATGCTGACTATTTCTTTATTTCTAAGACTATACATGAATCCTAAGCAAAAAGTCATTGGCACCGGAACATTTCATTTAAAAAAACACCTAGCATTTAGGTGCTTTATCATAAACAAGATAAACTATGTATGATAGCTTCTAAAGCTGCATTGTGCTAACAGTAATAAGGCTGTTTACTTGAAACAAGAAACTGCCCATACGCTGCTTGGCTGTCTGATAATCCACACCAAAAATACCTCACATGAAAAATGGCTCAAGATTTTGGGGAGAACCTGGAAGGTGACTACAGCACTCATACCAGAACACTGCAGTGATTCTGTACAGATATTATGCTTTTAGGGGTGGGAGGTAAGGGAGGGACACAGACACCACAACCAAACAAAAACCACACCACCAAAACCAAAACACCCATGGTGCAACTTTGGAACAGTCCCAAGCAAATCCAAAGAAAATCCACACTGAACAGCATAAAAAAGCCTTGGATCACTCACTTCCTGAAAATCTCAGTGCCTCCCAAATCTTCTCACTTGGAAAGTCAGCAGGGCCTGAGCTTCACTATACACTATGGTACTCCCACTGTATCCCTGCTGTAAGCCTAGGATAGACAACCTGAAAGAGAAAGAAAGGGCCTAAGGAAAAAGCCTATGCTGAACACTAGGAGCAGCAAGCTATCCTGTTCTACATGTATGTGCACACACAGAGGTGTCTACATATTCACAGAAATCCATGCATATACACACGCATATATATTTATTCTACCCTAACAGTGATTAAACCCCTGTGTGGCAAACAGCCTTCTGATGCAAATACAAAGAAAGCTTACCATCTAGAATGGGTGTTTTGTCTTTGCATAAAGGGTGATACTTTCTTCTGCAAGGGCTCCTGACCCCTTTTCTCTACTAGATTAAATTTAAGATAAAAAAACATTAGGACTCCTCCTTTGGTTCTGCCATGGAAGTACAGAATACTGCCCAAGAAGTACTTTGTGCACCTCCTTCCACATCAAAGAGCAGAGGTACTTTTCATAAGCAATGTGGGAAGCACACATTTTGTTACTATGCCTTTGGTTGCAGTCAGCAGCACAGTTCCTGGAGCTGGCTGAAATATCCTCAGCAAAATTTGATACTCAGCAGCAAAAAGGATGCTAAGCCAACAGAAGAAACAATCAGACTCCACACTGCATTCTCTTGGGAACACTGGACGTGCAGATAAACCACAGATTCAAATAAATCAGCAGAAAAAAAGCTGCAGAAACAGTGCAAGGAAAGAGCAAGAGGAGAATATCTGCTCCTTGAAGGGCCTATGGCATGAGAAAATGAAGAAGTTTGCTCATCGTTGAAGCTGTTCTTCATATTCCAAATGTTCTCTTCTCTACATATCCTGAAATGCAGAAATAATAACCAGAGCAAGTATACTGCTGCTCCTACAATGCAGTCTCAGAAAGTCCATTCATATTTATTTCAAGCATAAAGGCATTTGTCTTACTTTAACTCAGCCAGTAACTCAGAACCAGGCAGCCTCTCACTCACTTCCTCTCCTTCTTCCTCCCCCTGCTTCTAGACGGATGGGGAAGAGAATTGAAAGAACGTAAAGCTACTACTGCTACCACCAATAATAGTAATGATAAGGGAAATAACAAGGGGAGAGAATATAAAACAAAAAGGGGAAAAAGGAAAGCAATAAACACAAGTGATGCACACTGCAATTGCTCACCACCCATTGACCAATACCCAGCCCCATCTAAGCAGCGATCTGGGCCTTCTGGGTAACTCCCCCCAGTTTCTATACTGGGCATAATGTACTGTGGTATTGAACACCCCTTTGGCTAGTTTGGGTCAGTTATCCTGGCTGCCTCCTCCTGGCTTCCCATGCCCCTCCTCACTGGCAGAGCATGAGACTGAAAAGGTCTTGATCGGAGTAAGTATTACTTAGCAACAACTAAAATCATTGGTGTGTTATCAGCTTTGCTCCCACAGCACTGCACCAGCTACTAAGAAGAAGAAAAATAACTGCTACCCCTGAACCCAGGACAGCATTTTAGTCATAGAAAGAAGTTTTGGAATGCTCAAAGCAAGACACACAAGCAATGTGTTTGGACCATGAACCCCCCAAAATGCTTTCTTTTTCTGAGGCCAGTTACCTCCAGACAAGACTCAACAGCCAGCTTAGCGGTTGACTCGGAAAGCAAGGGGAAACTTGACCCTGTCCCAGCCCAGCAAAAGGACACCTTCATGTTAACCAGGTAAGGAGTGTCAAAGAACAGGTCATCAACAACAAGTTAGATGAAAAGTTAAAAAGACATAATCAAAATTGCAATAAGAACAAAGACTTTTTTGCTACTATCAGGCCACCTTCCTTTTAAAAATGTTACCTGTATGCTTCTACGCAGAGTCAACAGGGAAGGCTTCTGCATGATTAAAGGACTGTAAAGCTGCCTGAAATCTGTCATGTGAAATACAGCAGAATGTGGAAGCTCTCACATTATAAGACCTCAAATAGAATAAATCCTGAAATTGTCAGAAGACATAAACTGACAGTCATAAGCTGTCTTCCCTGTTTCAGCACCAATACGCATTTGGACTTCTTCCCTAATAAGTAACTTAGAAATTCAGTTCCTCTAAGAAAGATGCAGAAACTAGATATTCATGTTAGTCAAGATCAGAGACTAGGACAAGGTGAATGAAGGTATTTATCATGGCACCAAACACAGCTTTTGTCATAAATGAAAAGTTGCTGTCCTAGTGAAAAGAATAACTGGAGAAAAGACTTTAGAATCAAGGGAAAACCCCAGAGATCAGAGATGCATGGGAACAAATGAAAGCCAGAGGTGTTCAGAGACTCTTGGCCAGTGATACCCAAGGTTGGTAACTACAAGGAGATGCACAGCACAAACCAATGCAACTTTCTACCCAACCTTCCCAAACCAGCAGCGCTCTCCCTACTGGGAAGTCAAAACCTTGTGAGTGCAGTGCTGGCAGCAGAACAGGTAGTGGGTATGCAACATGAATCAGAAGATGATAAAAGCTTCAGTCTTGTGGGTTCTTAAATAAACCCCAGTACATAGCTCCACTGCACACTGGTTTTAGCTCTGACTCACCTTTGGCAGCTGTCATGCTGTTTCCTGTTAGTTCTCCTCAGCTCCTATGAGGAGTACTACTACCTATTTACAAAAGTTCAAGCACACTTGATTCACCACTTCCAAAACATAAGCATAAAGAGAAAAGAAGAAATCAAACTTCCAAACCCCAGAAAATATCTACAAAATTCGACTTTATAAGGGCAGGTCTCCAGCTGAAGCTTTGCTTTGCAATCACAAAAGCATTTTGGTAGAAAATAGAAAACACATTCTTTCAAAAGAAAGAAAAATTTCCCACTGCTAGTTGCTGCTACCTCAAGGAAAAACACAGCCTACCACCTAAAAACTGAAACGCCTAAAATTGACGTTCACAATTATTAATAAAAAAGTTATGAATCCATGGAAAGGTATCAAAGAATTAAATTTTCTTTCACCATTTCCATTTCATATCATGAAAGGAAGCAGCAGAAGTACAGAAGCTTGGGCAAGAAAAGAGCATCTCTGTCTCTTAGGAGTTCATTTTATGCTGTAATTGGTAAAAAGCCTCTCTAAAAAGGTTATAAATGCCATATTAATTTCATTAAGAAAGCTCTCATGACACATTAATATAGTTTCTGGCACTTTATTGCATCTTTTCAGATACACAAAATCTTAGGAGGTAATTTCATTAACAGTAAAGATCTGTAAAGACAACTAAAATATTTTAAACAGATTGATAACAATTCAGCTTGGAAGCACGCATGTTTATTAATACACTGTCATTCTCTTCCCATTAACACCACACTGACACACAGGAGCTACCAAGCTCTGCTATTGAAATTATGTTATCCTCAAGATCTCTGAATTGGCAAAGACAGCATGAATAGCTCTCAAAAGTTTTATGACCTACTCCTTTATTTAAGGCAGATACTGATATTCAGTGATCACGTACAAAGCCTGAAGCTGAGCATGAAATTTAATAACTCTCCCAGCTTACGTTGCTAAGAAAGAAGTCTTTTTTTCCCCAAACAATAACACTGTAGGTAATTCTGGACATACAAAATACTTCAAGTGCCAGCTTGTACAATGGCATTAGCAGCTTTTTCATCCTGGCCTTGATTCTCTAGACTGACTTTTACATGCAAGCCTCCAAAGCTCCGTATGGTCTCAACTGAAGCCAAATGGAGCTTTTTATCAGAGTAAATTTCTAAACGACAAATACCTAGAAAGCAAGTTCTATCAAAGACAGATACATACAAAGTATGTAGATACTTATAAGTCTCACACTCTATGATCACTTTTACAAATATAGTACGTATGGTTTAAGTCATGGTAATTCTAAAACCTGCGCATACTCACTGGTTAATTGAGACATCCTGAGCTCAGCTATTACACAAAAGCAAACCGTCTCCTTACAGTCACGTTTCAAACCCAGGCTGTTCATTCAACTTCACTCTTAGTCATAAGAAAGGGAGTACCAAAAGAGTTTCTTTAAATCACAAAGGTACAACCTGTGTGACCAAAGCTGCTACTTTTTATGTATTCATAGTATTCACCTAATGAATTTAGAGTCTACAAATCAAAAGTGTCTCTCTGAAAAGGATGTTTTAGTTCAACAACATCTAAAGCGTTTTAAGCAGGAACTCCATCACCAAGTTCAATAGCTTAAGTGCTATCAGAAGATGAGACCATAAAACCTCAGAATGTCCCACTGGACCTGGCAGTACAGTGAATCACATACTAAGCATCCCTGCATCAAAACACTAAATCCCCACTGCAGTCAACAACAGATGCAAAGGCTTTGAAGAACTTATCCATCAGTACATAGAAACTACATTCTAGAATAAAAAGAGAGCTTTTAAGCCCTACTCCTCTGAACGTTAAAGTAAATCTTTTTACTCTTAATACATTTGCCCATTCTTTGGGCAGTTTAATTTGAAATTTTTCTTGAGAGATAAGTAAAATAATTATTTTAGAAAATCTGTTTGATGACTTATCGTTATTCCCAAATCAGTGTAAACCCTATGACTGGCAAGCATGGGATTCATAAGACAGCATGCATTTAGAGCAGATCGACAGTATGTTTAGATCCACAGCAGTAAATGAAGTGTAACTGGTTGCAAATCAATTCATTTAGTTATTTTTAGGAAAATAAATAAATTGAAATTAAATTACTTCAATCTTGAATCAAAACTGGAAACAATCTTAACAAACAAGATAGGGTTCACTAAACTGAAATGTTTTTAAACCCAAAATGGAGGGAGGACACAGAAAAGAAAGGCACTCAGTATTTCTGAGTACACTGGATCCTTCAACATAGATGGAAAAATGGCATGAATGGCAGTTTCCTTGGAACAGATATTCTTCCGCATGAAATTAAGAGTAGGGGTGCTCTTAATTAAGTTGCTGCTGAGAAAACTCAGAAGGAAAAAGGAAGCTTATAGAAAGTGGAAGCTAGAACAGGCAGCCTGGGAAGAACACAGGGACATTGTCCGGGAAGCTAGGAAAGCTAAGGCCCACTTAAAACTGAGTCTGGCCAGAGATTTCAAAGATAACAGGAAGGGTTTCTATAGGTATATTGCAAACCAAAGACAGACTATGGATAATCTGGGCCATCTCTGGAAGGAAACAGGAGAACTGGCTACCTCAGATTTGGAGAAGACTGAGCTCTCAATTACTCCTTTGCCACAGTCTTCACCAGCAAGTACACTTGCCACACCATTCAAGTCTTGGAAGGCAGGTGCAGAGACCATGAGAATGAAGACCTCAGGCCCACTGTAAGAGAGGATCAGGTTCAAGATCATCTTAGGAACTTGAATGTGCACAAGTGCATGGTACCTGATGAAATCCATCTGCAGGTCCTGAAGGAGCTGGCAAATGAAGTTGCTAAGCCACTGTCCATCATATTTGAAAAATCATGGCAGTCTGGTGAAGTTCTCAACAACTGGAAGAAAGGTAATATAACCCCCATTTTCAAAAAGGGGAAAATCAAAGACCTAGGAAACTACAGACCAGTCAGTCTCACCTCTATGCCTGGCAGGATCATGGAGCAGATGCTCCTGGAAAGCATGCTGAAGCACATGAAAAACAACAAGGTGGTTGGTGACAGCCAGCATGGCTTCACTAAGGGCAAATCACACCTGACCAATTTGGCGGCCTTCTACAATAGGGCTACAGAACTGAAGGATAGGAGCAGAGCAGTTATCATCTACTTGGACTAGTGCAAAGCATTTGACGCTGTCCTGCACGACATCCTTGTCTCTAAACTGGAGAGACATAAATCTGATGGATGGACCACTCTGGGGATAAAGAACTGGCCGGATGGCGGCACGCAGAGAGTTGTGGTCCAGTTCAATGTCCAGTTCGAGATCAGTAATGAGCGGTGCTCCTCAGGGGACACAAGGGCTGGGTCAGCTGTGCAGCTCCACCTTTTCAGGTACAGAATCAATGTTTTCACTTGAGGCTTTACAGCTTGCCTACAAATAAAGTTACAACTTGATCTGCAGTTCAATCATCAGGACAAGAATAAACTTTAAAAAAATACTTTATATGACCTAGAAGCCTAAATCCCATTATAAAAAGTGATCTTTTAAGGACCTGTACTCAGCTTTTCAAGTGAGTCAAGGAGTTTTGGAAACAATTCTCTCCACATAGGCTACTGATATGATAAAATAATTGACTTTAGCCTCTCTGCCTCTCAAAAAAAAGCAGAATTATTTCAAGTATTAACACAAAACTTAAATGTTCTGCTGCAAAACACTAAAGATCTACCAAACCACTGAACAGTCCGCTTGCTGTTGGACTTTATCAACTTGATCAAATCCTGTGACATTTACATACATTGGAAGATGTATTCCAGCAGAACACATTACTTTGTGCACTACTGCTAACACATTTAAAGGCAATGTGCTTATTCTTAACTGTAAAATGCTTTCTGTAATACTATGGAATCCTGCTACTAACATGTTCTGTAAATACAGCAAATGCTCAGTTATAAAATTACTTCCTCTTAAGACCATGAAATATACTGTACAATACCAGGAGGGTACAAAGTTACCGGACATCTACTCTTCTTTTGTTATCCCTCCCCTGTCTGAACACAATGTATTTTCCATAGCCATCTCCAAGAAAGACGTGGCTTGCAGATAAAAAAGTGCCAAGAAATCACACCTAAATAGCGAATAATTTCGTTCAGTTACGTTTTGCCCCACTTTGAAAGCAAATACACTGACATGGCATCATTTCAAGCAGCACAAAATAGGTTTTTTTCCATAGATACCAGTCATGAGAATTGTTTAAAAACATCTGGGACTTAAACTGAAGCTCTCTGACAGCAGACTTTTTTTTCCAGGTGCAAACAGTGTAGCAGTAATACCAGTGAGCTGAACCCACTGGTTGGCCATTCACTGCTTAAGCATTTCAGCTTAAAAAGTATTTTACTGCCATACTATTCCCTCTGAGGTCATCTTCTGCCAAAGATACTCAGAACTCCACAACTCAAAGGCTATTCTCTGGCATTATTTTACTAGGAAACAAAGTCCATTTCACTGTTTTGGGGGAGGTGGATTGGTTCAGTTTGTGTTATTGAAGCTCCAGACCTCTTTTTCCCCACCTACCAAGGACCATGGCAGCATGACTCTTGAGAAATTTGCTACAGACAGAATCACCTTCTCCTCCAATGACGAAGTCTCAGATTTGTAGAAGAAAAAATGGTTCACAGAAAACATATGTATATATATGTTACCACAACTTTAACAGGATAATGACTGGGGTTAAGCCAGCCATAGTTAAGTCTACTCACAGTGACACACAGCACACACAGTAAAACTATGCGCTCCTCCAACATTTTCCCCACCAAAAAAAAAAAAAGAAAGAGGAAAAAAAAAAAAAGGCGTCCCTTTAGGGAGATAAATTTTCATAATAAAGCCAGAAAAGGGTATTTCCTGGTTTTCTAATGAGTACATATCCCTTTATTTATACAGGATAGAGAAATATTTTATATTGAATGAGAGACACGTGGAATGAAAGTTAACAACTGAATAGCCCTTGAAGGAACCATTTTCCCAATTTTCATGTAAAGCAAAATTAAGGAGACAAAATTGGGGGATGGAAAATGATAATGGCTCTGTTTCTCTAAATCTGTATCAAAGAAAGTCACAATATTATCAGCTAGATGCAACCATCTCAATCAACTCCAGATACTTAGAACTGAGCTGATCAGGCATGAATATTCATTTCTGGTGGTAGCAAAATGCAGTGATTTATATTTCCATGTTAATTGAGGTCTACACTTCACTAGTGCAACATTTTGTGCTCATAAGAGCTTATCTCAAGCACCTGATCTGCATTAGTGCTGAGGGAGAGCAGCCAAGCTAGCAATGCCTCAACTGGATGCACATTCATCAGGCTTTCCAGCATGAGTACATATTGCTTATCTGCTGAACTGAGCATATCAACCTTCTGCGGTCACAGCACTACCAAGCCTGTGGATAAGCAATACGTCATATCAGTAAGGAGCACATGCCGGTAGAGCAGGGCCTTCAGCCTTGCTCTAAGGAAGATTTCCCCCATGTCTTCTAAGCAATGACTAGTTTGTAGCATACGTTTATAATCACAAACAAAGCCAGTTCCAATACTCCCGGACCTCATTGCAAAATTGTTAATTCTCCCAGATGCAAGTCCTGAAACTCAGATTTCCCATCTACCCTTTGCTTAACCCATCCTCCTGTCCCAGCAACAGGGATTTTCCCTTCAAATAGTGAGATAACTGAGGGAAGTGTTTGGAATGGATAAAGCGATAGAAAATTTGGGTATCGCCTGTTACAAAGATTATGTAGCCCAGACAGTGACAACATAGTAACGATGATCGTTACAAACAACACAGCTCTATTCTTCAGAGGCCGGCTCTTTCTCCTGCACGTGCTTTTAGGTATCAATGTCAAAATCAAAAATTTTAAACAATGCAGAATAAGTGTAAACCATGTCACACAGGAGACATTACAGACCTCTACTCAGGGCTTCTTCAAGAGAACGTTCTCATTGAACAAGGTGAAAAAACTGCATAACCTTCACAGAACATGTTTTTTCACAGCCTTTAGTTTCCTCCCATTCTTGCTGAGAATAGGCATCCTTCTATTCGTCCTGACTAAATTCTGCTTTGAGCATTCACAGTTTGCTTATACAAAAATGAATATCTATACTTGTATTTTCTGCCCCAAACTGTTATACAGTCCTTATCTATTAAGCATCCTCAGTTTGGAATGTTAGAGCAGAGAGATATAGGTATGATTATAAACAGAGAGGAAAGAGAGAAAATCAGTAAAGCACTTCTGAGTACCTCCCAGAAGAGCAGGATTATTTATATGAACTCAAACAACTCTTCCTAGCTTAGCTAAAACCCTGCCTCTAAATATTTAGCAATGAACAGAGGCACTCTACCATAACACAAAGACGCAAGAAAATTGCAATTTTAAACAGAAAGATGCAAGCTCTGTGCATCCGAGGTCCTAGAATATTGCATCCACATAAAGAAGCCTGAAGGAACAAACTCTCTGTTGTTAGGAAACGCTTAACTTCTACAGGACCTGTCATTCCAAGTGTTCCTCATCCACTAAAATCATCCCCAACTACATGGCTTAAAAATTTGCTCCTTCATGCAGATCTTTCAAGACAGAAGAGACATTATATAAAGCCCAATATTACAATACTTTTACAAATATTAGAAACCCAACTTCCCTTCATCTCCCCATCTCCCAGGATATCAAAACTATACATGATAATATCATAGAATCATAGAAGAGCTAGGGTTGGAAAGGACCTTAAGATCATCAAGTTCCAACCCCCCTGCCATGGGCAGGGACACCTCACACTAAACC
>WYDI02033251.1:0-46775 GCA_009867235.2 Psittacus erithacus | reverse complement strand
AAGAACCCCCAAAACCCCCAACCAACCAACCAACCAACCAAAAAAAGCACAACAAAAATCAACCAAACCTAGAAAAAAGCATCAACCCCCCAAAACAACCAATCAAGCTAAAAAATCCAACAAAAGACCCTATGTAATTTCATAATTATTTAGGTGGGGTGAGAGAACACTGAACTGTGCCCATTATGATTCAAATCATTGATTTCACAGAATCTTAAATATTTGCTAGCAGGTATGTAGAAAGATAATTCATCTTCTTCAAGCTTTTCTTGAATGTGGCTAGTACCCACGTCTTCTGAGTCAGGATTCTGAATCCTGGAGGCGTATTTGGAGCACAGAGAGAATAAATGTTCCAGCAAATGTTCCAGTGAAGCAGTGAAGCAGCAAATGTTCAGGCCAATCTGGCATTAGTCCAGAAAAAGGGGAAAGAACACATCTACTAAAACCAAATCCACATCAGTAAAAGGAACTAAAACTGATCCACTATATAACATGAGAAACAAACAGCATTATTAATGTAGGAAAATGTTTTCTTTCCTGATGTTGCTTGTTATTCCTATTAATACAAGTAAATAATGTGTTAGTGATTCTATTCTTAAAAGAAACCCTGTGCCTCAGTTAAAGGGTTTTTAATCTTTCATTCATCTGCTGTCACCTCAGGAATATAAAGAACAGAGCAATTAGGAAGACTAAGAAAGATCCTGTTCCTCAGTGTATCAAGTAGGTAGCTGTGTTGATCAGATACTGTCAACAGCTCCTTCCTAGTTTGCCATAATTTCATGACATGACAGTTTTCATTTGGGGTTGCTAAAGGGCATGTTGTTTGAAGCAGTGTTTGTTCCCTCTGACATTATAACTGATCTCATCAGTCTCACTGGAGGCTTCTGTCTACCAGTTTTTGTGCCCTCCTGTTGACCCCATGGAAGGTTTGCAAGCTGAGTTTTACTTCCATGGCCTCGTTTCTCAGTAGTGTACTGGCTGGATCACATAGGTTCTGCTAACTTGCAGGACATGTCTATGAAAGCCTAACACAACATATGAGGAAGTGAGCAGGGGCCCATCATGTTCTGTAGCTCTCCATTCAAAAGGACTTCACTACTGCAATTACAGCCTTTTAAGTTACTTCCTGCCGTGCTTACTGCACAGACAGCTAATGTAGAACAGTTCTGTCTGAAAGTTGCCCTGAAAAGAAACTGTTTCTCAGTGAAGTTACTGCTGGTCAGCTACTTATCCATGTAAGGCTCCTCTTTCCTATGTAGAAATTATCCCTCCATTGTGCCAATGCAGCTGTTTGAGTGGTTGCATTCTCAGTCATACTTGTGAAATGAGCCAGCAAATACCAAAATTACTTTCTGTTGTAGCTATTTTAAGAATAGATCATTTCTCCAGTGAAACTCTCTCATTTAGAGAGAAGCTACATAAACAGTGAAACCAATTTAACTGAGAGAACAATAATTTTTAATGGAGGAAAAGGGAGATGGGGTGCTTCTAAATGAATCGAATATTGCTGTATTAAGAAGAAAAGTAACAGATTTCTAGAGTGAGAGATGGAGAGAGGGACTGACCAATGGCAGCAGATTGAACAAGCTTAAGGAAGATCCCTGGAGAGAAGGCTGCAAGAGCTTTTTTTTAACAAAACTGAGCTCAGTGTCATAGTGTTCAGGCTGGGTGAATATTCTCTTGGACTATGGACTTCCTAGTCTATGTGGTTTTGGTTTTCTGCAATTCAAGCTAAGAAAAAACTAAGACTCAAACTGAAGCATAGACAAAAATATGGCTGTTTCATTTATTGTGTGTTAAAATAAAGTGTTCAACTAATTGCATACAATTCTTTCAATTGCAATATTTGCCAGGATTTGAAATTGAAATATAAATTAATTAATGTTAAATTTAAACTGTGCTCATGTTCTCTTGAAACTCCTGTGAGAAATGTGAATTATTTCAGTGCACGAGGTACAGTTATGTTTAGATCAGTATGTAAACTCAGGAGTTTACTAATACATCTTTGTGTTTTGAAATATTTATCGAAACTACTACAAAAATAGTACAGAAAGATTCATTTACAATGCAATCAAGGATTATTCTCTAAAATGTAGGTAAATTTAATGTTTGAACATACAAATAAATATGAAAGACCTGATTGCAATTTACTTCAAGACACAAAATCACTCATCAGTGGCTATTGTTTTGTATCAGCCCGCAACTTTCACGCCTGCTCCCCATCCTGTTCTGCATGCCTACAGAGGTGCATCCCTTCCTTTCCTGGCTAAGTGGACATAAAAATTGTTCTGATGTTTTTTCTAAATTAGATCTCTGAAGGGAAAAATCAGAGTCACAGTTCCATTTCTGATAAAGTATTTTGCTTCCATGGGACTAGCACGTGTAGTCACATCCCATGTCTCCAGCATTCCTCTGGCAAAATGAAAAAGCTTTGAAACACAAATCAGTTATGTGTTTTTCATACAAGTTTGGGGATAAGCAATGAGAACATAAGCTGGAATCCAGCCCTTAGAATGAAGAATTCACGTCCTTATGTGGGAATTGCCTACATGATGGAAGCAAGAGACTTAACACTAAGCTCTCCATTGCAAAGCTTATTTGTAATACCAGTGACTACTCGGTCTTTTCTTTTTCCTTTCAGGTAATGACAAATATCTTCGTTTGTGGCATCCTGCTGTTAATAGTAAGCCTTCAGGGAAGCTATCGGGGCACCTACATAGTGTTGTGGAAATTGTGACAAATGAAAAAGATCAACATGTGATCAGCCTTTCCTCTGCAAAGGTAAAACACTTAACTTCATGGAAATCAATGCTATAAATGCAAGTAGAAATTTGGTTTAGAGTAGGTACTTTTGATGGTAGCTAGCCCTAATCTCATCCGTTCTTTTCTTTTAATAAAAGGTGAAGTTTTAGCTTAGAATTTCCAAATTTTTATATTGAGAAGCAAGACTAGAATGGAAATATTTGACATATTTTCTTTCTGAATGTGACAAAAGAATACTTACAATCATAGATATTAATCCTAATTTCCATATTACTTTGGCAACTGCTAGAATTATTACATAACCTGTACCTGAATGCTCCATTCAGTAGTGATCACCTGCAAAAGCTTCCTACAGCTTCATTTACCCTTCTCTCTGCCTGTTAGCCTACTAAATCCATAGGTTGAGTTTTTCTTACACAGGTGACTTTATACATCACGTTCAACTATTGACCTCTTTCTGAAAAGCACCTTTTACAGGGTTTACTGATCCAAAATATTGTCCATTAACAGGAATATTAATATAATCATAGGAACAGTTAGGGTTGGAAAGGACCTTAAGATCCTCTAGTTCCAACCCCCCTGCCATGGGCAGGGATGCCTCAAACTAGACCATGTTCCCCAAGGCTCTGTCCAACCTGGCCTTGAACACTGCCAGGAATGGAGCATTTACCACTTCTCAGGGTAACCTGTTCCAGTGCTTTATCACCCTCACAGTAAAAAAGTTCTTCCTTATATCGAGCCTGAATTTTTCCTGTTTAAAATCAATAATAAAACTTCTTCAACCAAATATTGCAAGATTTGCTGGAAATGGCTGGAAGTATTACTGAGCTATTCTGTCTGTGCTGCTCCTCCGCCATAATTACCACTGCTCACTGAGGTGCCACTAAATACCACCTTTTCAAGTCTTTAGTCCTATTCTTAAAATAATCCACACTCTTTTAAAAGTAGTACTAGCTGAAAATAAGTCACCAGAGATCTCCCATCTTCACATAATCCTGGAGGCATAACCATTCCCCTTCCTCCTATAAATCTATACCTGTCTATTCTGTAGGTAACTGTACATTTACTACAGGCATACATTACTGCTGAATTAAGGAGGGTTTTGACAGATAGCCTGTGAGCTGTACATGTAGGAAAAATGGAATAAGACATAAGACATGACTTAAGGGAAATGAATGTACATGAAGATATTTATAGAAAAGCAACTAAGAATGAAGGCCCTGGGGAAGTAAATGACCAGAAAATTTCTTGAGGTCCCTTCTGGGCCTTTCTGTGATTCAATGTGATGATTCCAAGGGAAGCAAAATATATTTTTTGAGTCTCCAAGTATGTGGACACCTGATCTTAACTAAATGTAGCTGAGTTGTACCATGACTTCAATAAGATCACTTGTACATGAAAATGAGTATGTGAAAGTGTTTTAATTAAAAGCTAAGTGTCTTTAAACAGCAATTTGAGTTATAAGTGGAAATCACACTTTTAAAAAATATAAAGAAATAGAGATAAATTGCTAGACTTTCAAAAGTCAGGTAACTCTTCTGGTCACAGTTGAAAACTATATCGAAAAAGAAGGGATCCCTCATAGAGGAGTCTAAGGGACTTTACAAATAAAGTGGCAATCACTTTATTGTGACAAAAGCCAATTTGCTTTCCAATCTGGCTGGCATAAGAAAAATCAAAATAATTTTCTCTACTTTGCTTTCGTCTTTCATTGACTATGGTATAGCAGGCCCCTGAAACAAAACAAGGGGAGTCCATATGTCTTTACTGAAAATACATCAGATAGATACCAGTGGTCTCACAGAAGCACTGTAATCAAGGGAAATAAAATTTCCTTATAGTTAATAGATTTTTCATTAGCTGTTTGGCAGAATAGCAGAATTAAGGAAAAGCTTAGGAAAATTAAATTAATACTTTTTCTGGACATCCCAGAGATTTCCCACAAACACAAACTATTCTCTTTGTTAAATTCTATATCACAGAACAACAGAAACCACATTCATCACAACTACACTTACAGTGTGTCTCAGTTTTCATTGTAAATGTTTCCAAAAAGGAAATACTCTTAAATTTGGCTGAAGGTATTAACTAGTCCTCTGTGTCATTGCACCAAAATAGTCTTGTGTTTTTACATAATATGTGGACTTTTTGCTAAAGTTTCAGCTTGTTGCAGTCATAGATTAGGTCATTGGCATGAAAGTGAAAGTGTATGTATTTAATTGTAAATACAAATGTATACAAAGAACTCTTTGATTGGAACTATTCTGCAGAAGCCACTAACCCAGACATCAGGAAACATATTTTACAATATGGTTGCAACAGCCTATTCTCTTGATTTGTGCTTGTAATTTCAGGGATCATTATCATTATAAAAAGAGGAAAGATTGTTGTATTCCCCACTATAGTTGGTTACAACTGTTTTACACCTTTTATCTCAGGTCTGAGTGGGTACAAAATGAAATAATATAGCTTATTCAAGCACTGAGGCAATATATTTTTACTGAAGAGAAATGCTGGTAGAATATGCAAGTCCTTTAAGAAGCACTATCTTTGGACTTGGAATTGTAGCTAAGCAGCATCCTTGGATGCTTCAGGATACACTAGGTAGACGGTGAACCATAATATGAGTTGGATTTTCCAAGCCAGGCAAGGCAAGGTGATCCTGTATAAAAGTATTTAATCTGCCTGGTTGTTACATTGGCACTATCAGCATTTTTCTACAAATTTAATAGAAATTGCTGGCTTTTTTTTAAAATGGGCCCAATCTGCTGGAGAATTAGTTCTACCAAGATTATGGTAATACAACAGCAATCTGTGGAGTAGAGAAATAATGGAAAACTGACCTGACACTATACCCTAGGTAGAAGAATGCTGCACAGGAAACCTTTGCTGTGTTAATTTTTTTCCTTTCCATATCATTCAGTCCTTCATTGCCTCTTGCTTTCTATAGTTTGCTCATTCTTATTCTTGTTCTGCAGCCTGAAACATGCATAGCTTCATTTTTTTCATATAACAGAACTCTGAATGCATTCAGAAAACATTAAGTTAAAACAAAATACTCATAGGGACAGGGGTTATTAACCCTGGAGATGTTGCAGGAAGCGGATCATTATATGAAAAATGATCTTACACTAATAATGCTCTGTGGAAACAAGATTAAGGCCATGGCAGAGTCCAGACCAGACTGCATAGCCCTTGTACTGAAAGGCCGTGAAGCAGTGACAGCAGTGTAGAGGGGGAATTCACAACTGGAACAGTGGAGGCTACAATTTCATGTCTTGCCTAACTTGAGTAAGTGGAAATCAGTAAGCCAAAATTGCCAGTTGTTCCATTTATTTTACTAGAATACATCCAGTGGTGGGTTTGGTTGAATTTAGATCACTTAAGTAAGTCAGCTGAGTAAGATTTAAACCTACAGGCTTCAATGTCTAAAAACAGTCTCAGTTTTGTTTGATGATCAGCAGGGCTAGTGCAAGGAGTATGTATTCCCAGCCTTCACACCACTGTGTGGTATCATTTGTAAACAGCAAAAAACTTTTGTTTTAAATGAGTGAAGTGAGTGTCCTTTAGACTTTCTCTTCTATCTAGAAGTAATTTTATTTTTGGCAGCAAATACCAGAAGAGCAATGCACACATTTACATGTGGCAGGAAAGCAGTACAATAAACAGGGTGACTTCTCACTTCTCCATACTGGGGCATGTCAGAGTTTCATTCCATTTGTAATTACTTCAAAACGTAATACAGCCAACTTGATGCAAGCACATAAACAGTTCCTTGCTGAAATTTGCCCATACTAAATTAACTCTGCTATATATACATATATTAGTTCTTACAGAACTTGGGGGCAGATTTTAAAGTGTTTCAGGGAGGATGAAGTGAGGTAAAGATATCTTACGTATTGTTGTATTTTCTGACTTCTGCATATTTACTCAAACCTTAATGTTATCAGTCTCCAGTGCTCTCTCTCCAGATCTGCATAATGGCAATCTGGCTGTGCAATATCCCTGTGGAAAGTCATAAATGTCTTTTGTCTGTCTTGTGATTGTATCAATGTCTGTGTAGGTTAGCCTATTTTGAGAGCACATGCCATTGTTTTAAGGATATATTTCTAATACAGTCATTTGTCTTCTGGGAAACAGGTGAGCCGGAAGCACAGTGTTTACTTTATGTCAAACCGTTGCTAATCGCGGCTGTTACTAGAATGTTCTGTATATCAACAATATTCAATTTAACTGAGATAATTTGAAAAAGAGGCATTTGGGAAATTTGCTTCAGTCGATCTGCTCAGAAATGATGTGGCAACATCTATATCAGATACATTTTTCATATACTGCTTTGAAAGTTCTAGTTAATCCTTCCCTTCCTGCTGAGGTTTTATTCTCTTCAGTTTATTTGCTCCACCCAGATATTAAGAATTTTATTCTCCTTCAAGAATGTTGAATATTCTTTGGACTTTTCATGTAACTTACCCTGTTTTCTGTTATTTCCTGTCCCATTTTTCATCATTTGAATTACTTTGTGCCTTAAGTAGTCTGAAAAAAAAAAAAAAAAACAAAAAAAAAACAACTACAAAATTAGCCTGGAAAAGAGAAGACTCAAGGGAGATCATCAACGTGTATAATTGTCAGAAAGGAGGGTGTAAAGATGGAGCCATGCTCTTTTCAGTGGTGCGCAGCGACAGCACCAGAGGAAATGAAAACTGAATCACAAGAGGTTGTGTCTGAACATCAGGAAGCACTTACTGGGAGAGAAAGCAAGTGCTGGTGCAAGTTGCCCAGAGAGGTTGTGGAGTCTCCATGGTCCTGGGCTACCTGCTTTAGGTGGCCCCACTTGAACAGTGGACTTAGATAAGATAACCTCCAGTGGTCCCTTCCAGCCTCAGCCGTTCAGTGGTGCTGTGATTCTGTGAAAAAGTAAAATCACTTCAAACATTATGTCTAGGGTGAGGGCATCATTCTAAGATTGGCTCAAAATTGGTAAGAAGAGCCTGACTTTTTGAGCTTCTCTGATCCAGGTGTTCATAGCCTGTCACCTCTCTCCTACACCTTTAGCCTCCTATTTCTGACCCACAAACCATCTGAATGTCCACTGAAACTGTTTTCCAGAGGTGTTGGGGATTATTTTATGGTTGCATTAGGGATCAGGTAGGTCTGTTGTCAGCACACAGAATACAGAGAGAGGCATACAAAGCCTTTACACACTCTCAGTCATTGCAAGCACCCAGTAAATACCCTGCAGGCTCATTGCTACACAAGTAGACTCACTATTTGATATAAACCAGTTTGATTTATTTCCAGCATTCCTCCAAGTTTGGGAAAAGGAAAGTAACCTTATATATTACCAGCCTAATGGTACTATCCGAGGAAGTAAATTGAAATGTCCATTTTGAACTTTGCCAAATTACTGTCTGAATAAGGCACTAGTTAAAGTACCATCTGCTACACCACATTGCATTAATATGCTTAGAGATAAATCCTCCTTGCCTTAGCCTCACAAGTAATCCCATTGACATCAATTTGTTCCTATGTCTTCTAACTACAGTGAGTCATAGTACTTTGCAGGATCACCTTCAGGGATCACAAGACACACAATGGCACTCTCTCCAGACAACTTACTTTATTATATAATAGAGCAAGCAGAACTGCAGTTTCATCTCTTCTTCATGCCTGGTGATTTTTGCCTTTGAGGTTCTGTATGGATTTGTAAATATTCCACATAGACTATGGAGACTTCAATGACCACAGTTGAGCAGTGCAGCAAATAGGGGCAGATGAACTAAACACTTAAACAGAAAATCAGCTTACTCTTCCTGTCTGTGCCTACAGTGCATACTGTGGCTAGAGCAACTTCTTTCTGCCCCAAGAGTGGCTGGATTTTGGATTTTCCTGCACAAGTGTTTTTTCTGAAGCTGTTTTAAAGACTTGCAGCATCACCATTCTGTAAAACTGAGGAAAATTATCTGTCTTTCAAAAAACTCCAAATTTTTCCTAACTTACAAAAAGTATCTGCAGGATGTGAGAGCTTGGAAGGACTAAAAAGAAGTTACTGTTTTCTCTTGAAAGTTGTTACTTTCTTCAAAGCAGTGTACTAAAGTCACTTTCTTATTCTTAACTAGCAGTAATTTGAAGGGATTATCTATTGCTGGGTGTGGGAGGGTCAGCAAATACTGGGCTTCTTCAGTGCTATTCTGTCTCAGTTAATTGCACACAGGGGCAGAAAAGGATTCACTTCTTCCAAAGTCAAAGCATGTTTCCACAGTGGCCTCCTCATAGCAACCCAGCATGAAATAAGCGTTCCTGAACATGAACTTTATTGTACTGAGAACATGTAAAATATTTCTTTACCAATTTTGTCTTGTCCTACTTGCCTTCTTTGTTCTGCCTCCCTCTGCTGCTCCCATTTAAGTTAGTAAGATGAATCTTCTGCTCTTTGTCTGTCTCTGTGTGTGTATTAAGAAAAACAGAGGGGCGTTACTGTTTTTACATACTCATAAAACATAGGCTTTAGACCAGAGAGAAAAGATAGTTCAGGCTTTTTTCTATGCTCTGAGTTTTAGGGCTTGAAGGACAGTGGTGCTTGAAAGAGAAGTGTTTATGTATGCAAATATACACGTTTAATTTTTTTTAAGGGCTCTTCAGAAGGCTTTGACAAGAACTCCCACTGAATTCTGGCGTGATCTGGTTCCAATTTTGCTTTGTCTGTGGAAATTGCATCTGTAACTAGGTGGGTTTGCCACTGGATTGGAAAATGAAAGGCACAAGAAGAGCACCCTAGAACAGAGGGAATTGATCCAGACTGTGGTCCTGGAAAGGATAACAAAGTAGTTTGCTGAAGCTGTTGCAGCCGAGATAAGAAAGCTCTTCAATAAATAAGTAGAACAATGAAGTTTCTATTAACAAAACGTCCCCAAGGCAACTCTCCCTAGTCATCTCCTAATTTCTAAATTGCACATCTTTTGTTGCCACTGTCTGTGCCTGAATTCATGCAGTCATGTGTGTGCTGATGCAGATGAATAGCAAGTGACATTATACCTAGTGGCCACCCTAGGGATGCTTTGTGTGGGAATTACTCATGTGGAACAGTGGTCTATGTAATCTCCCCATCCCTGCCCACAGGGTAGGAAAGGAAAAAGGCTGGAAGGAGGAAAGAGATTTATGAATACTGTGATTTGTCCGGGTTTTTGCTGTAACTTTAAGTGACTGCATTTTCTTAATGGGGTACTGGCATTAATAGCTGAAGCAGACAGAAATAGTGCAAGAGTCTTTTACTTAGATTCACTTGTGCTGTAAAATCAGCACTAACTGTTTTTACACGCTTTAATTGTGACTGTGCCAGAATTGATCTTGGAGGTCTACCTGCAACATTGCCCTCACTTTCTCAACTTTCTTCACCAATTCTTCTCTCTGTTTTTGCTGGTCTACTGTCAGGTGGACGAACAGTTTCACCATCTTTTCTATTAAACTGGATTTCTTTTTTCAAGCCTTCTCACCGCCTGTTTCTCTTTTGGTATGCTTTAGTAATTGCATGTCTGAGTAAACTGAAATGTAATCAGAAGCCTATCAAAGGAATATGTTGGACATGGTTCCTCTAACTCAGTACTGTATCAGGGCAAATTTAGTCTCTGTAAGAAGTTCTTTAGAGCATGTTCCTTTTGAGTTTTCCTGAAAAAAAAAAGGTGTTCAGGAAAAATTTTCTTCTATGTAAAATTCTGAAACAGTCACCATGATCTTCTCTGTGGTGCCAAAGGATGCATCTGTTTCTTTTCTTTCCTTCCTTTTCAGAATTTTGCTGATCCAATATAACTTCCTTTAAAATCAGGTTACTAATGGAAATTCCAACACCCTCCAAATCTGTGTATCTCCCTGAAAAATTTTCATCCGTTATTGTCTTTATTTTTATTCTGCATACAGTCTTCTATTTGTGGGGGCTTTTAGTATGGTTTGTTTCAGCTTTTTTTTTTTTTTTTTTTGGCAATGGTGTTTTCCCTATGCTGCGATCCTCTTTTTAGTGAAAAAAAGATCTATACCGTAACATTTTATAACATACAGAGTAACAAACATTCATTCTCAGTCATGGGGTGTGTGCCTTGGGAAGAAATAATTCCTGGTAATTGAAAAGAACTTTTCATAACATGAACATATGCACAAGTGAAATCTTCCTCATTATCAAAAGTGTTTTTAAGGACATGACATATTGCCTATGAATGTAATGGGAACACTGTCTGTTCAACAGAGAAATTAATAGATTTCAGTTAAGAAGGGAATAGGCTATGGTGAAGAAAGCTGAAATAGTCAAAACTTGTGGGTTATGTTTCAGACTAATATTTGGTATGTGCCATTTGGGAAACCACTTACTTTCTGTGTTTATAGGTGCAAAATGAATTTTTTTTTCCTGGAATATTTACATTAAAAAAGCCCAACACAACAAACAGTTTTTGTGGGATCAAATGGACATAGAGTAGTGGTGCTCTACAGACATAAAATTATCTAATTGCAAATCAACATAGAAAGTATTTCTCAGGGCTGCTTTAGGTTTTCAAAGGTCTTTTTATTAAAAAGTGAGCAACTTTATGGAACTGCATTTTCCGAGTTTTCAGTAGTGAATTCGATTGTAGCTGTTTTATTTATGAGGTCGACAGATTGTTCTTGTTTTTTCCTCAGAGTTGTTCCGGTCAGATTTCTAGCTTTATGTTAGGAAAGATGGTCTAAAAGCAATTACTTTGCAAATCAAATTTCTTTAATGATAGTTTAATCCATCTTCCTTCTACCAGTCACCAACTTTTATAAGTCAGTAGAAGCATAACTGTGCTGAATTTGAGTTACCCATCAGATAATATTTTCTAGCACTTCTGATAGAAGACTGGCTGTAAGTCATTTCTTGGAGCATAGCTTGTTAATGGCCTTAGCAAGTAGCTTATGTCATTAAAACTTTTATGAAATAATATGAGAGTGCCAATAAGAGTTCTATGTTCTTTGTTCAGGCTAGTCTGGCTGTTTTTCAAAGCTTCCAGTCATTGTGCTGTCTAATGTACCTGCAAAAAGAAAAAAACAGTAATTTCAAAATGAGCTTCCAGTCTGTCTGTCCCAATTCCACTTGCTTCTTTTTCTGTTACAATGCTCAGCTGTTACAGACTGATGCTCAGGCTGGTTTCAAGAGGCTTACTCAACGGTCTATCCACAATGGACAGATTAATATACCGACACCACTGGTTTTACCTATGGGTGAATCAAGTAGGTTTTCAGGAATACAATGCAAGAAACTTCACCAAAGCCGTATGCTGTAGACATTCTTGGACCTACCTTTAACATAATATTAATGCAGGAGATCCTTGGATGAATCAAACAAATGGCTGCAGATTTCCCTAGGATTTTTCCTAGGCTTTGTTTTTTTTCATTTTTTCTTTATCAGATCTCCCAAAATTACAGCTCTTTTAGAGAAACAGCAGCCCCACCCCAGTAAAGGCAGGCTGGCTGCTTCATGCTTCCTGGCCAAGACCATGAATTTGACTAACTGCATCAAGATCAGCAAAGAAAAGCCACTAAGATGTCAACTGAGTGACAAAGAATAAGGAACAGCTGAGAGAGGAAGACCTCCAGGGACTGTAGCACAGGAAGCAGAATTATTTATGTGAAATTTCTGTCTGAGATGCAGCTCAGTTATCAAATTCAGTTGAATATTTCAGGGGTTTGTCCTGATGTGTTTTGTGGACGTACATTATATGGAGCATTTAATGCAATGTCAATGGCTTTTTGTCAACACCCACAACACTTCCGGTATTGATGGGAGCACTGTACCAACATGTCAAAATCCCAATTAAAAATGCAACCCCCCTCTTAGTAACACACGTGAACGAATACCAATACCTTGCACAAATGCCTACATAAAACTCACCATGGTTTTGGCAGCTGAATAAAAATTGCAGTCAAATGTGAGGACAGAATGACTTTAGAATTTTTTTTTAATAGTAAGAATACGCCCAATTAAAAGCCATGAGATCTGAGAAATTAAATCATGATTTCTTGCAGGACTAAGAGCAATTTGCATGGGATAGCACTAAGTTCAACACATCTTTTGATCAGGTAATCAGGCAGGATGAATAACATACAGTTATTATCGAGGAATTCTGTGGTTTAAAGAATTTTCCATTGTGTTTCTCCACTGAAACTGAAAGTAAAACCAAATGTATCTAATGTATCTAGTGCTCCTTACAGATTAGTAAGGCTGTGATCACTACTGTTTGCTTATAGAAAGCACAAGAACTACATATGCATTAAAGTGATCCTTCTGCAGTGTTTCCTGATTCTGATTTGCTCCAACATCTGCTGTCAGTCAAAGATTACAGGAATTCCCTTACCTAGAACCCTGTGAAATTTATCTTTTTACTGTTGCACACCATTTGATAGTTCAGTTCAAATACAAGCTTTTGAACTACTGGCATGTACTTGTAAGTGACTGAAAAGTATGACACAATTGAGCCATCTTCTCATTAAGGAGCAGACCCAATGCTCAGGAGACCTGGTTCTTGGACTATGGACTTCTCAGGTCAAGATTACAGAGCTCAGCCTTTCTGTGCCTTTTATCCTTAGTAAAATGGGGATAAAGATAGCATTGATATTTGTTTTGCTAATTTTGGGATGTACCATGCTTAACAATGTGATTTTCATTGGAGACTGTAATATTACTATCATAGAAATGAAAAGTAGTTGAAAATCCAATCATGATATAGTACTAGATTTTTTCCCTGCTCTCTCCCTCCAGATTTTTAGAGTGTGGGACATACAGACTCTTTCACTGCTGCAGGTCTTCCACGATACTCAAGTCAATCCTGAAGAGATGGAGAACTCTGTCATGTTATTTGACAATGATCGTGGAGTGCTTATCTCTGGTATGTTGCTGCAGTTGATGTATGACAGAATGTCCCTTCTCCTAGAATGAGATTTCCTTTATGATTACATACTACTGAAGCTGACTAAAGAAATAAAGAATATAAGATGTATGGGATACTGGGAGGTAAGGGTATTTGCACATTAAGACCATTTTAAAGTGGAACTTGTTATATACAGTGCTAATTTCAGTATAGAAATATGCATCAAAAATATGCACTGTGGGAATTAACAGCAGGAACAGAAGGAAATGAGAAAGGCTTTTCTGAAGGTAAGGTGAGGCTTCCTTAGAAAAAATAAACTACAGATATTTTCTGTAGCCTTGCCATTTCTTGAAAGCTACTAAGCCACTGATATTCCCCTAACTATTCCTCTATCACACTCCTACCATTTGGAGATCAAAGCAGCAAAGTCTAGTCTCTGTGGAGACCTCACAAGTGCATTCAAGCGCCTTATTTAACTCAGTAGCTACAGAAAGACCGACAATCTCTGCTGTCAACAGATGTATTGTCCAATTGGTCAGGAATAAAACATTGTGGGAACTCAACTCACAGTTTCTGGTCTCTGTTTCCTGACTGTATAACAAGGAGCCTGAAACCTCCAAAGGACCAGAGCTTTGCAGGTGTCACTAAGGATGTTAGCTTTCTGTGTCTAAGGCAGAAACTCTGGAAACTGGCAGGGTTTGCCTTCCCCAGAGATACAGCCACAGAAAAAAAATCAGCTTTGAACCTTTTCTGGGGCTATCGAGGCCTGAGACCTACCAGACAAATAAGAACGCCAAGAATATTATAATAATAATTCATTAACCTGTCAAGTTTTAAAAGATTATTTTAATTTCTAAAGGATAAAAAATGCCATCTTTTCTTCAAATTTGTTAGCGAGATTTTAGCAATGTATGGATTTTGCATGGATAAATCCTTGACAAAAGGAAGTAACTTTGGCCTTAGAAACAATGACCGGAGCAGTACCTGAATATCAGAAAAAAAATCTAGTCCTGGATTCCATTAACAGGTTAAGTGAAGGTTTCCTTGCCCTTGAAGAGGGCACAAGACTGAGGCTGTATATGAGCAAATGAATTCTCATTCCTGTGTACCTAGATTTACAGAGATTTTCAGTTATTTGTTCACTAACACCCATGAATCACAACTCACCTTCATGCTTCATTTAAATATTGCCATATCTTTCCTTCTGTGCCTTTTTCCAAGCTGCTGGCCTCTGTGCCTGGGCTTATGCCAAGTATTTAGGCAACTTGGTCTTTTGCTGCATACTCGCTGCTGACTGCTGCTCCTCTGCTGGTAGGACTGTAGTAGTACTGGAACTGCAATAGGAAGCTGCATGCGTAGTCTGGCTTCTGAGCCTCCACTGTAAAAACCTTGTACTTTCTTTGTCTTATTGTCCCCACCTATATCTCTGTCTTTGCAATCCTTCTAATCTGGGAGCACTGGGAAAGGTATGGAAAACACCATTCATACAGCTCTGTGTGAAGGAAGGTACTGGAAAGACATCATCATTGCCTACTGAGACCTGAGACAGGGGGATTTATGACTCCTAATGACTTGGAGTCAGGATATCAGTCCCATCAAAGGTGGGCAGGTGGTTGTTTAAGGCAGGTAAATAGCCATTGTTCAGCGTGCTTTGTGGGGAGCGCGTGTGAATGTTTTCTTGTTTAGAGAACACATATTCTCAAGAAACAGGCAATATTCCTTCTTGTCTTCAGAAGAACTCAAATGAACCCTATGTTTTACATAAAATCTTTCTATATGCAGGGAAAGTAACTGCTACTATACTCAAAATGTATATATTCCCACACCTCTCACCCTGTGCAGGTTCAGATGTCATCGATATTTACCCCTTAACTCATATGATACAAGATACAAAATACGTGCCAAGGACACATAAGAAAAGTATCAGTGTTTTAGTTTACAACTGGGCTTTTCACCAGGTTCTCACTATCTGCTCTGAGTCAGTACTGAAGGTGAGTGTAAGTTGTCTCTGTTTAAAATGAAAAAAAATGTCTCAGCTTTTTTTAATTACAAATAAGTTACTGGGCAATTAGGTAGTTACTCCTTATTATTCAAAGCCTCATTTTGTTATTTAGCATAGAAATTATAGTTCCATTCTTTCTAGTTAGATTTCTTTGCTTTTGCACTGTAAAAAATCATTTAACAAAAGTCTCTTTGACTTAACAAGGGTCTTTCTCATAGCATACGAAATACAGCCTCCCCTTGCCAGAATGGCTCCTCTGGGGAGGAACATTTTCAAGGAAATTACATTAGTATTTCAGTAATAGAACATGGCAGCGTGCTATTGTAGAAGAGAACCTTTTTCACAGGATATGAAAATTTTCTCTTGGAAGCATTAGCCGTTCACACTGGAATACATCGTTTGATGAGTTGTAGAGAATGTAGTAAAAATAATTACTGTCTTATTTTTCCAGGTCTGGGACCTAGAAACGGGATATCAAGTATATCAGATGGAAGATGCACATGGGCTGAATACTGAAGTGACCTGTGCAGCCATTGAAATACATGGTTTTTATTTTGTTACTGGAGCATGTGATGGTAAAGTAATTAAATATTGATCACATTTTTATTACATTTATTTAAAATGACATATTACAAGAGGAGACGGAACTTTTGCCTTGATTCTTACAGTGTCAGAAGATTGAATTTTGGCTTTCTTCCAAGGTGGGAAGGAACTCACAGATGTCTGTATGGGGAAAAGGGGGCATGTCTTGGTTGGGTTTTATCTGGTAGATAGTTCATAGAAGGGTGATTTTTGGCTACTTGGGCTCTGAAACTTTGTTAGCCTATTGCTCTCCAGAAGACTGTCTTCAAAGCTCTTGGTCTGAAAAGATGGTTCCTCATAGCACTTAGGACCTAGATCTGTAATGAAAAGGCTGCAGATGGAGAACAGCAGTTTTTCAATTTTATGGCATCCAAGCTCAATTTTACAGTGTCTGCAGACACTGAACACTAGGGTACATATATCCACGTGTTTTCTGAATTCTTCATGTGTTTTATTTAAGGTGCATCAGTTTAGGTGATGTGACAAAACCTCGCCAATACACAAGTGCTACACTGAATTCTGCAGAAAACTTTTAATAGTTTTGTAATCTGATAGCATAACTGAATAATTCTTCTCATTCAAACGTTCAAGAGTACACACCTGAAGCATTAAAATATATTAAATATTTGAAAGCTGCATCACATAAAGAGATGATATTTTCCACATGGTATACTGGCTAATGTTTCTTGCTTGTACTTGAGAGTAGAGACAGCACTGTTAAGATGATAAGATTATGACAGAAGGTGAATTCTATCAAGTCTTACAGAAGTGAAGTCATACATAATAACTGCTTCACTTAAAATAATGCTGTAGCTCTTTCTCCCCACTAGCTCAGTGGGACAAGTCCAGCGACCAGGTGCCTCTGCTCCTTGCTGTAGCTGAGAACCTAAAGTCTTCTGCCTGGCAGCCCACACTCTGCCAGCTCTCCAATGATGTTAGTTCAGAAACAGAAGTAAGATATGGGTAGCTGTCTTTTATCTTGGGCTGTAGCATAAAACAGCCATGGAAAAAAAAGATGGAAACATGGTGGGCCTAGTGGTGAAGATGTTTTCTAGTAAGTTTTGTGTCCCTGAAGGTTCTTTCCTAAGAAACACACATGCTGTTATGGCTTTCAAAAGGCCAGTGACATAGCTCGGAACCTTCAATTGGATTTTCTTTTTACTTCTCCTTTCCCCGTTTGAACCAGTTCAAGTTTCTGCCTTGAAGCACACATGCTGAAAAGTTCATTCTCTTTTGTATATCTTTCTCATCCATATGTAGGAACAGTGAAAATATGGGGGTTTGAAAGTGGCCAGGAAGTTAAAGCTTTGCCTTTGGCCAAGTGCAGCAAAGATGAGTGTCGTCTGCTGAAGATAGTTTATCTGAAGGCTAATGAGAGGCAACATGCACTTCTCGCTTTGGAACAGAGTGGGAAGATGAAAATCATTCAGGTTTTTCAAATACACTTTTTTTTTTTTTTCCTAATTTCATTTGGTAGCTGCTAAATTTTGAGGTAAAATAGGACTTCTTCATTAGTTAATAGATACATTTTTAGAAACTGTCAAGGAACAATCCACTTTCTGCATATTGTCAAATTAGCTTTCTGCCTTTCTGTCTAAGTATTAATATGTTCATTAGTCCATTGCTGGCTTTCAGCATTCTGATGAAATCTGCATTTGCTTTTCTGTTTGTGATTGATGTTTCAGTCAAAACTTTAACATAAAAACTTTACAATAGTGCTGCTGTTATTATAGACAGCATCTACCCTGGTTTAAGAGTTTTTAGTTCACCAGCAACTGAGACTGGCTAGAACTGTTCCCGCAAATCCTGTTTATGCATTTAGCCCCACTGCATTGGTAAGAGCTCTCCTTTTCAACAGTACCTCAGGCCTATGGCCATGTTCTCATGAGGAAGCTGTATCTTTTCCTGCTTCACGGCTGCTTTTCTGCCTCAGCGCACTCCTTGAACAGCATCACCTCCTTGGGTTCTGGATATTTATCCTTTGCAACATCACTGTCCCAGTCAGCAGCTGAGCCCTCAGACTCAGATATTGCTGACATATCCCAGTCATTTGTATGCCATAGACTTGTGGCTTCTTCTTCTCACACAATTGGAACAACCACCAGTTTTGCTGGTATGGTAGATGTGAACTGAAGACCAGCAGTGTTAATAAAATAAGCAGCTATAACTGAATAGACAGCTTACTTTAAGAAGGTAGTTAAACTGAATAAAATCAAAAGCTCTAAACTCCACAGCTTCTAATATAACAGCAGGTAGTTTAAAGTAAACTGGAATATTTCTGGCTGATGTGTCAGTTTGCAGTGTATGCATATGCTAGGTGATACCTATAACAATTTTTATAGTTTGACACAGAAATAAGCTTTTGGCACACACTCACTGATAATTTTCTTATGAACAGAAAAATCCTTTCCTTCCTTTTTCATTGAGTCAGTTATTTTAATAGGGTAACTCAGCTGAAACATACCTGTATGTCACATGGGTGCTTCCTGAGACAGTGTCGTTTCCACGAAAGAATCCAGTTGTTTCTCTGTTACTGAAGCCTGACACTTTACAAACACATGATTTTTTTCCGGATATTCAGCTTCTGCCTGACACCAGTTCTCCAAAGAATGATACAGAGGTGAGAAACACTTCAAATTCCACATAATTTACAGAAGATTAGAAACTAAAATGTTTACTGTGCCCTCAAAGGTTTAATGTTTAGTAACAGCATAAGAACAAAATAAGTATTCAAAATCACCAGTACACTGAAGGTCTAAAATAAATCATGTATGAAAGTGATTGTTTCCAAGGGCTATATCTGCCTAGTAATTCATTGCATGGTTTTTGCCATGATGAAGCAGCTGCTCTGAACATACGCTTTACATTCCTGTAAAAAATAGTAAGTTGAGGTTCTTGTATAAAAGTCTTCTAGAAATTAAATGTCATTCATTACTATAACTATACTGACCATCAGGAATAGTGGCATATAAATATCAAGCTGGGTGTTAAAGTGACTCCATTTTTTCTTCTTATTGCTTTGGTAAAATGTCAAATTATGTTTCAGTTGTTGACCAATTTAACTTAGTCCATGAGACTTAAGTTTTGTTTTGTATAATTTCACTAACTTTGTAACGGATCTAGATGATGTTTAAGGAAAGGTCGTTATATTTCTGTTCAGTGACTTATTCCTTTAACCTGATTACAGTATCTCCATTGGTACCTATTTCTGGTTAATCTTCAGTTCTTACAGCAGTTTTTACATGCTCTAATTGCAAGTGTGCTGTAGGTAGCAGGTCATGTTAGCAGATGGAGGCTCCTGTCCTCTGCAGCAGGGAGTCTCCCAGTACTATCACTCCCTGCTTCCTTCTGGCGCTTCTGTGTGGCTCAAATACAATAGGATTAGAATAGCATTCAATACATAGTTGTTGCAGACACTGTCAATTTAGGCACCTTATTAAACTAACAGTTAAAACATTTCACTCTCTAGTGTCCACATTGCTTCTACTCAACCTTTTTTTCAATGTTCTTTGTAGTATTTTGTACCTTCTGTGGAAATCAAATGTTTTGCTATTTTAAAAGTAGAAGGATGCCGTTTGATAGCTACAGGAAGTGCAAATGGTGCAATAATTCTGTGGGATTTCGAATCTGCTACTGTGAGATGCCTGTAAGTATTGCTTTCAAGGAGACATTTTGACCTCCAGTATTTCATACAAACTTTTCAAATGGCATACTGGAAATGCTGAGACACCCAGCTATAAAGGGTAATGGCCAAGCAGGAGTTAAAGTAGCAAATTATGTGTGCCCCTCTCCCTCCCACTTCAAAATGCTTTGTTTAGCTATTCCTGACATTGCAGGTAGGAGACATGGTCAAGAAAGAGAGTCATCTGGGAAAGGGATGATGTAATTAAGAATAGTATTTTAACATAACTCAGGACTGCCACTGAGGAAACTCTATGTAAATCACTCTGTCATTGACTAGAGGCTGCTACTGAGCTGAAGAAACATCCTTATTTGGGAAGTCTTATGTCTGGAAGGACATCCTAGAAATAATACTACTTCAGATGACAGTGGCAGATGTTCTACATTATCATATCAGTATAATTGTCAATACCTAGGTGACTAGAAGTCACATTCAACAAGGGGAAATCTGAAGTAGATTTGGAGTTTTGGGAGTAAAATTCTTTCACAGAGAGTGACAAGATGTGAGCATACTGGTTCCAGATATTCTCATGCAGATTAAATTGCTACATGAGGAAAATGAAAAACTACAACATGTCTGGTTAGACTGTATGGAGCAGAATGGCAGTATTTCTGTGATGGTGGTGGAATACATGCCTTTTGATACCATAAAAAGTCAATATTTACTTATCCTACCCAGTAGTTTCATAGATTTCTTCGCATGTAAAATTGGCGTGTTTGTGAGAAAGTGAGCTTTTTCTGTATCAAAGAAAATAATGAAACTTAACTCAGTTCTGGCTCTGTCTCTTCTTTTGCTTTTGTCTCCTCATTTATGAGGAAGCAAATTAATGTGGATGCATGGAAGACAGGAAAGTCAATTTATAAGTAGAGTATTTTACCCAGGGTTCACATGACTGGTTTGGATGCCAGGAACAGGTACTTTTCTAACATTAACGTAGCAGTTAACTTCAACATAAGTTACTTTACTTTTCTCTTAGATACTAATCGTCAAGAAAATACTTGGCTGAACAAAATGTTCATCATTCCATCAGGTTCCTGGTTTTCCTGACACAGGCACATTTTGTACCTACACTTCACTGACATTAATCCATCATAACTGATTAACTGACTCTGAAAAACTGTGTCTAACACTTTTAGGTGACATGTTTTCTGGGAAATATGTTTGAATTTTTAGATTAAAAATAAAGCTTGCAACTTTTTCTGAGAACAATACGCAACCTCTCTGACACATCCTGTATGAACATCTTTATTTTCAGATGTAAAATTAATGAAGACAGCCAGGCTCCAGTTCTTCAGGCATCTGGAGTCAATGCCATGTTATTCCTTGTACAAAGTACTTTCTCTTCCAGGTAACTGCGTGCATTTTATCTACCCCCAGGACAAGTGCAGCCCATTTGTTGTACACCCATGTAATATTTGTCCAAGACAGCTGATTAAAATTGAGATTTTCTTTGCATTTAATCAGTTCAAGTTCAAACAGTGAATTAGCTTTCCTATCCTTAAACTTTTGTAATGCTTATCAATCATAAATGTTATAAATTCTTTTTTTACTGCTACACTAAGCTATCCTTTTGTCCTTTATCTGACCTCATAACTCTCAATTATGTTGAAGAATTCAACAGAAATCAGCTTTTGTCAGGTATCAGTTTTCCTGTGTACCGTACCTTCTTTGATTCTTATCTCTATGAGATAAATCTGTGTGGCAGCAGGTTTTTTCTTTATTTCAAGATGGATACAATCCTCATGCTATTAGATACTCTGATCAAACAATGAGAGAGGCAAGCTCATTGAAGTGTGCAGCCTCAAGTTTCACTGGCATAGGTTTTTAGTGTTGGATGGACAACAGAATTTTAGCCAAATATGCTCATTTTGAGAGAAAAGCATTGCACGTGTAAATAACTTCAGAAGCTTGTCTTCCAATGGTTGTGCAAAGGCAACAGTAAGCAGAAGGGCTCAATATGGTTTAAATACTTAATGTGACTTTAAGGTCTTAAGCAATTAGGCAGCATTTTTGCTCTCCTGAACCATAAGAATGATTTATGGTCGTACCTTGCTTTAAAACATTCAAGTAGCTTATGCATTTACTACACACCTAAATGTACAAGTGCCACTTAACTGAACATAAATTTGTTTTTTTTACATTATATTATTATATTTTACATTATAGCTTAATGATTAGTTTAGGAAATCCTAGCTAAATTAAAAATGTGGTGATTACAATTCACAAGTAGAAATTTGTATAAAATCAGGAAAAGTTATGATTATGCATAAGCAGGAGGATCCTACAATGACTTTGAATCATATAGGCTTAGGATGATTCATATGTATTAGGAATGTACCTGGATGAGTTTGACTGTGATAATATACAGACACACAATGTTCAAGAATGCTAGCAAGTTTGTGAAATCAAACATTGAAAAATTACAAAGCCATGGCGACCTGTCCAAATTTAAGTAGGAAACCCAGCTATATACTTTTTATATGGGTTTTACGTTATCCCTGTTGTTCAGAAACATAAACATTGAAGACCACATACAATTTTTTTTCCTGAGTTTCTTCCACAGAATCCCATTTCTGAAGATTTTCTTAACAGATTAAAAATAATCTATAATTAATTGAAAAAAACTTTGCAGAACAAAGTGCTGAGTAAGATGAAAGGGAACAAGCCACTGACATGCACTGAATTTTTCCTCTTCACTTCTTGAGGATGAACACCAGTGTTAATTTTGACTTACTATGGATTTAATTTGCTCAAAACTCCTAACAGGAGAGGTTTGGTTGTGCAATATGCAAATATTGCCTAGTTACTTGCATAAATTTCTAAAACAGTACCAACCCTTAGTGTGATCAAGTTAGGCATTATTTTATTATGCTTTATGACACTGGGTGATGTTATTTTTTCAGAGAGCAAACAGTTTCTTCAAGAATGTCAGTGATCTCCAATAATTTATTTCACACAGGAAATACAGTTCCCTGTCCTCTACTACCGCTCCTGTGAGGAGTCATAATGATGCCATTCCAGACAACAGGAGCAGTTCTTTGAGCCTACAAGAGGTAGGTATGGTGGCTTCATGGGTTCAGTAGAGTTCAAAGCAAATTTCTGTTTTCATCTTAGTCTTGTTTTTAAAATCCTGTAGCTTACTAAATTCCCTCCATAAATATATGCACACAACTAAATATCAAGAATTACAGGGAAACAAACTTTGTTCCCTTAAGCTGAATGAGGTGGGGAATTAAGAATACATTCTGTCAGGCAGCTGGCTCAGTAATACATGGAATAGGTGACTAACAAAGTGTTTGTCAGATGCTTATCAATAGCAAAGCTGACTTTCAAATGGTGAGAAACAGCAGTACTCAAGTACTGAGTACAGAAAAACTCAAAGGGGAAGGTAAAATAGAGAAATCATGAAGTACTTGAATAGAATTGGAACTACATCTACATTGCAGCCACACTTGCTTGGATGCATTCTTTCAAATGACAGTATGATTTATTTTTTTTTAAATTTACCATCAAGATGGCAGTGTTTCAACCTGTGTATTTTTACTAAGAGTGGAATTACAATTTTTGTGACACATTTTGTCTTTTTATGCCAGAAGAACATAGCACGTCTGCAGAATAATAAATAGCAAGTAGGAAAAAAGAAAAAAAAAACCTGCTACCTCTTAGATCCTTTCCACAATGTTGTTTCAGGACAGTATGCCACATTCATAGATCCCCAAGTAGGCACAGGCCTGTCATCCGCAAACTAAAGTATGCAATATCTGGTGCTATTTAGTCGTTAGAGCAACAAAATGGACAACCATTTGCAGCTCTTAAAAACATCCCCAAAACCCCAACATATCAGGCCCTACAGATCAATAGTTAGGATGAGATTGAAGTAGCTTGTCCTCTTCTAAGGTACCTCAATATCTCAAATGCTGATGGCTGCGCAGTTTTTCCTGTCTTATTTTGACCTGGCAATTTTTGAGACCAGTATAGTGTCAGCCCCGGGGATCCTCAAAGCCTATGTAGTAAGGCACAAATGAAGGACTCACAATTCTCATACTGAAGATGTAGATGTGAGTAAATGTTGTTGCTACTTATGCACTTTGTTCATCTTTGCTCAAGGTAGTGCCAAGACTATATGCATGTTCTGAATTAAACTCTCTAAGAAATGTAGGTTACATTCACGTGACTGTAAATGATTGACTTTGCTTGTTCTAAAGTTAATGCCATTCATCCAAATGTACCTTTAGCATGATCCTAAATACCAATTAATTTCATTTGTGATTTGTTCATCTGTGATTTTGATTCTGTTCAGATGTGATGTTTCTTATTTTCACTCAGTGCTGTCCCAGACTGAATGAAAACTGTGGAAATATTTAAATCCTTCAATTAAAAAAAAATAAGTTCTTAAAATAATTTCAACTGGAGAACTGTTCTGTAGTTACACCCACGTTCTGTTTTCTAATTCTGTTATATCTTATTCGTTGCTATTAGGAAAATGTAAAAAGTGATGAAATTAAAACTGAAAAGACAACAGGTATGGAAACGTTTTTCATTCTCTTTGTTGCTGATCCATGAGTTTTGTCCAGATTACCACAGAAAATGAGTCTGTCGGTTTGAATGACAAACTGTATTTATGATAATTGCGATACCATTGGTATGTGGATGAAACACCTCAACATCTTCTGCTCCCTCCTGATTTGCACTTATTTCCCAAAAGCCAGGCCATGATGCTGGGTATGCAAGGGCTTAATTGCTGTTTTTTCTAAGTAGAAATGATGCTGAAAACCTTGCAGAATATGGGAATGTCAACTGTACACACTTGTCTGCCACATATATATTTGAGCAATTAATCATTGAAATAGTATAGCAAAAGCCAACTTGACTCATGTATGACTGAATGACCTCACAGACAAAATCTTCAAAAGCAGATGAAATTTTAAAAGGAAAAGTCTTCCTATGATATATATCTTTAAGACAACAAATAACAGAGAGCCAAGTGATTAAGAGTTAAAGCTGTGCATATGGAGTCATGAACTTGTAAGAAGCAAATCCTCTGGGTTCTTCTGAATCCTTTGTTCAACCTCTGCTGTAAAGCAGATTTTCCCAATAACAAGAAATTTTATCATCTGAAATGTGGATTTAAGCTGAACTTATTTTGCAAAGAAAACACACTCTGCAAACAGACTATCCCTAAGCCTCGTAGCTGCCCAATGAAATAGGCACTCATTCCTGCATCCACTGAATATCTATTTCACTGGGCACCTTCATATGACATCCCCACCCCAGCTTCTCCAACACTAGGGAAGTCGTAGCAGGAACTCAAAAAAGATTCTCTGTAACCACCACCTTGCATTTAGCTAAAGTTTTGAACTGAAGAAGTAAGTACAGAAATCTGTGATTCCAGAATTAAGTGTCATTTAGTTATTAAACTTCATTGTTGAATTTACAGTAGTCTCTAGAAGCCTCATGCAGAGACTGCAGAACTGCTTCTCAGTTGTCCTGATCACCACTGTCTTGCACTTCTGCTCCACTGTCACTGGTGCTTGCAGTTTCTGTAAAATCTTGCTATGCCCTGAATAAAGTTCCCCCACCATCATGAAGCAATAGTTCTGGATGATTTAGATAAGATCATGAAGATCGTTCTAATTTCTTTTCAGTTATTCATATCTGTAATGTTTTCAGAGTAATGTCATCTTGATGATGGAGTTTGTTTTCAAATTTACATTTTTTCTGGTATTATGTAACTTCTGGGCATTCAAAAGCAGTTCTGAAAATTGTTGAAAAAATGTACGATTATTTGTGTTCCAAAGCAGAAGACACAACTAGTTGCAAGAGTATCCAGTATGTACAGTTACCCAAAACTGAAGCGGGACACTCACCCATACTGGCTTCTGCTCATGAAAATGGCTGTATCTGCCTATGGAGTATTCAGGTAGCTATCTGAGTGTCTTTGGTGTGGGACCGGACTATTAAGAAGGTAATTCTACTAATCTTTGAAAACATAAAAATGTGCTTTTTAACTAGCAATTGCAGCAGTAGATATTTTGTTGAATTTTTTGGCTAACAGTTTCTTCCACGGGTACAAATTAGTTGAGGAAACATGATCTGAAATAATTATAACAAAAACTGACTGTAATGTTATGTCAAAGTCTGAAAGTTTACTTTTCACCCAAAACAGTTATATTCTAAGAAAGGGTATTATGCAAGGCAGAGTATCCTACTGTCAGAAGATAAGAAATATATCTGGAACATTGCACAAGCTAGCTAGCACAAGTAAGGTTACAAACAGGGAGAGAATAATACCTAACACATACAGTCTACAGCTACAATCAACTTTTAAAGCCAGTCATGCAACAGAATGTCAATGGCTTAGTTGTCTTATCACTTCAGATCCATAAGACACAATTAAAGAAAATATGTGACACACATGTTACTCTAAACAAGACATAAAATGTAAATACTGTAAAAAGGGGGAGTACCATGGTATGATCACTGAAGAGTGAAATAGCTTCTTCTCTTGATGTAGAAGAGACAGCAATCCAGAATACACCCTGGCTATTTTGGTCATTCAGTAGATTAAATAACTACTTTTTTAGCATCTTTCTGAACAGATATGAGCTGAGTAATGCTGAATAGATCAAATCAATGGAACTCAACTTCTGATGCATTGATTTTTGGTTCTTTTAATATATGTATATTAAAGAGAAATATGTGTGTGTTTATCTATTTTAGGGAAACTTGGTGAAAGAACTTTTGCCATTTTCAAAACATTCTTCAGTTCCTCTGACAGCACTATGCACAGACATCTCCACTAAAATACTTTTGGCAGGCAGTAAGGGTGAGTAAACATGATAGTCATTCTGTTCAGAACAGTCGGTAGGACCACAAAATACGCTGCAAATGTGCCAGAAATGTGGAAATGAATGTCTAAATGCCTCCAGACTTTCTCCATCAAAGCTGTAATTAAATAATTGAAAAAGGTATTTTATAGTATGAAAGGATGATCGATTAAAGCTTAGTGTTAGCAGCATTATCAGCAGAAATGTTTTTATAAAAGACATTACAATTTTCTTCATTCACATGCCCTGCATATACTTTCCATCTGAGTTACTGTGTTAACACCAAGGGCAAAGATTGCTAGTAAAAAAACCCAAAAATTTCACATCCATAGTAATAAAACTAAATAAGAAACTGCAGCTGTGGCTGTACCAAGAGCCATGATTTGGACACTGATGCAGAGTGTACAGTAATGGCTTCAGCAGTATGCTGCTGTATAAGGAAAGAAAGCACTTGTGGTCTGTGCTAGCAGCTCTTTGTTACACTTAATTTCACACAAAGCCTGGCTTTCATTTGCCAGAAAGTCATCTGCTGTCTGATCCTCCTCCAAACCTTTAGAATCACCCTCCAAACCTTTAGAATCACCCGGGCAATTTTCCTCTTCTGTATCTGTCAAATGAGATTTTTGTCCTTTAATGTTTCAGTTTTCTTCTAAAATTACTATTAGAACTGTTTCCTGCCAGCTTCCTGCTCTTATGGTGTCAGAGGTTGGATGGAGAAAGTTTTTTCCTCATTTTCTCCATTTGTTGCAAAACTGAGCAGTAGCTTGACACTGGTACTGAAAATGTAGTTTCCACTCCCCCTTGAGTCAAATCAATAAATGAGTTCAGGAAGGCAGCATGCACTGAATGGAATTTTAATTAGTTTTGGAAAAGTATCCACCCTATTACCTATTTATCGGATACTCTCCCTTTGTCCTTTTGTATTTGTGCCAGTATGTATTTGCTTTTCATGCTTTCCACACCCCTCTCTTCTAGCTGCAGTGCTACTACCAATTTTTTGTTCCCATTATAGATTTCTCCTCGTTAGGAAAACATCAACTTCCCTGTCAGCCTCCTTGCTTGCCTGAAAACATACAGTCCTAGAAACCAGATGTGGCCAGTATAAAAGTTGGAATTACACTAAAGATTTTTCTGAGTAGTAGTGGAAACAAGAGATAAGAGACAACTTCATCAGGAAAGAGAGAGCCTAGGCAGTAAACTTAGCAGTTGCTGGTCATAAGGAAAATGGTTCTTTGGTTTTAGCTTCACATGAGTGCACTGAAAGGTTGTCAAATATTAGGCTTTCATTATGTCTGCAATTAATCAACTTTATCTATTTCACCAGGACTGCAAAACAGTTTAAACCCCAGGAAGCTCTCATACCTAGTTTGTACAATGGAAAACTGTCTTGGCAAGACGACTTATTTTTCACTCATGTCATTTAAAGAAAAAACTTTAAATTCTTTCCATTTCAAAACTATCCATTTAATGATACCTTTTTCACAAAGAGTATATATATTTCTTTGCATATTAGTGAATAGCCCATAGTTTTCTACCATGTGCTTGACAATGAGATAGTGACATTCACCTTAAAATAACCTTCACTGACCTGTAATCTCTGCTTTATTCTGCCCAATGTTTACCAACAGCATATGGTAGCAGCTAGTGAATGTGCAGCACTAATGAAATTTATTAGTGTTTCGATTTTTGTTTTTTAAACAGAGGGACACATTATGCGCTGGTGCATTGCCTCATTCTTAGAAGATCCACAAAAAGATAAAAATGTAAGCAAATAACTGCCAGCTTTTCTTAATATGAACAGTATACCACAATATGACAAGCAGAAAAATGGATTCAGAGCACTATGGGGACTGAAAATGTTTCCTGCACATAAAGGTCATGTCTTTTGCTTGAAATGGTAACTTGATGTTGTGAAAAGCAAGAAAAACATAAGTAAAACACTGTTAACATTATTTCATTGTGTTCAAAGAGGCTATGTTAAGAGTGAATTTATCCATGTCCTCTGAGTGGTGTTTCTACCATATGCCATTCATAGATTGTTTCATGGAGGGATTCCTTTTTCACCTCTGAATTTTCAGAAAGCCATGCTGATAAATCCACTAAGCTACCAACCTTACAGAACTCCTGAAATGTGGTTATGTTGCTTTTTCCCCTCAGCAAATAAAGGAGGAGGCCTGCTGGAGGGCACACGCTACTGAAGTGGTTGACTTATTTCATGAAGAGGAAAAAAATGTGGTAGTAACAGCATCTATTGATGGTTCAGTCAGGTACTGCTTCTTATGGCTATAGGAAATCAGTATAACTGTCTCCAGAGTTCCTCTTCTTGCTGGACTTCTGTATAGGCAGGAACTGAAGTAAATACAAGATTATTGCATTTTCTGTTCTGCACCTGAAAGAACTGATATTTTAGGGTAAAGCTTCCAGGTTTCTTAGGAAGTCAGACATTTTGCAGACTGTCATTTTCTTCCAGCAAGGTGATGTTGAATGCATACTTAATGGCTCCATCATTTTAGAAATGGCCACCTGTTCTATTTTAGCTTTCAATACTTGTTAAATTGACGTGGGTCCTAAGCACTGCATCTACCCAATACTTATGTAATTAATTCTTTGCAGCCTGAAATGCTTTCTAGATAGCAGTAATTCCTTCTTGGCTAACAAGTACATATGAAGGGGTTTCTTTTGGGTATTTGGGGGAATTAATGAGGAAATTTTGTGTAGATCCTGCTTTGGTGGCAGCACCTGACTGTAGGAGCAACTCAGGACACCGCTGCCTTTACTCAAGTTTCATAATTATAAAGATAAACTGTTTGTTTTCTGATTTTTACAACATCCTTCTGAGATATTTTTACTCTCAGGTTACTTACATTATAAACAGTGAACTTCACTCACATTGCTTTTTTTTTTATTTTATGACTAGCACACTGAACTCTAAAACAGTGCTGCAGAACTTGGTAATGTAGACCAGTATTTTCTCACCTATGTGCCACGTCTAAGAGTATCCATTTTTTTTCTTTCTGTCCTTTGGCACTGCTTCTGCTATGTCTGTAGGCTCTGGAATGCGATGAATGGATACTATCTTGGTTACTGCGGACAACCCAGGAAGTTTGACTTATCAGATACTACTCGATTGATTTTGCCTTGTGATGTTAATACCTTTCCTATTATAATTAAAGAAGAAAGCAAGTATATGGAAGAGGAGGAGCTTGAATATCCTCTCGTGCTGGACAGGGACAAGTAAGATCTCATACATTTACATACACGTAGGTCTGAGCAAACAGTTTTGAAAATATATGTAAAAAGCATCTTTCACCTGAAAGTCAGAAAGAATTATTAGTATTTCCTATGAGTTATTTAGAAAAGTCCTGTGTATAAATGTTTCTACACAGCATGGATAGATCTCTGAATTGTTATGACTAGGTGACAGCCAGGATTAAGTGATGCTCAGGATTTAAATTCAGTAATAGTGATGGCTAGATAATTGTCTCATATTTTAGTCTAATTAGAGTCTGTATGTTATATACACTGTTCAGGTTAGCAGCCTGTTTCCTTTCCAGTTCCACAAGCCAATATACTTCTGGGATTCCAGAAAATTTATTTTAAAATCTTAATGTGAATAGTTTTAACTCAAAACCAAATCCTTCTGTAAAAATAAGCCAAATTTAATCTTTCCCTTTAAAAAACAATCTTCTTAAATTTGATGGGATATTATGGATACATTCACATACCTCTGATCATAGCATTCTGACACTTGCATAAATGTTGTGTGTTCAATAGCAGTGCTGGACCTCTCTCCTTCTATACAGAGTTCTCAAGAGATTTAGGTTAGTTACAAGTCAAGCCAGAGAGCCTTGGACTTCTAGCTTAAGTCATATTTCTGGAGCTCCCTGGTTCATTAATTAGTGGATTGATCAAACTAAAATATTGAAGCTGAAATCTTCAGAGGCAATGTGCATAGCACCATTAATAACAAAGTAGTCCAAATCTGGGAAAAATTACTCCCAGACTTAAAAGTCATGCCTGCTTTAGTGGTAAGGCTTCATATACCTGGTCAATTCTTATGCTGCTGTCCTGGTTTCAGGTAGGATAGAGTTAATTTTCTTCCTAGTAACTGGTACAGACCTGTGTTTTAGACTTAGTCCAAGGATAATGCTGATAACTTACCGATGTTTTAGTTGTCATTGAATAGTTCTTACCCTGATCAAGAGGCTCTCATGCTCTGCCAGTGAGGAGGGGTACAAGAAGCCAGGAAGGATCAGAGAGACAGGACACTTGACCCAAACTAGCCAAAAGGGTATTCCATGCCACAGCACGTCATGTCCAGTATATAAACTCGGGGGAGTTACCTGGAAGGCCCAGATTGCTGCTTGGGTTGGCCTGGGTATCGGTCAACTGGTGGTGAGCAATTGCACTGTGCATTACCTGTGTTTATTGGGGATTTTTCTTTTCCCCTTCTAGTTTTCTTTTCCCTTGTTATTTCCCTTATCATCTTCATTAGTAGTAGTAGCAGTATTATATTGTGTTTTAGTTATTAAATGGTTCTTATCTCAACCCATGGGATTTACATTCTTTTGATTCTCCTCCACATCCCGCCCAAGGCAGGGGGATAAAGGGGGAGTGAGTGAGCAGTTGCATGGTACTGAGTTACCAGCTGAGTTTAAACCACAACAGCCACCTTCTAACCAAAGCACTTTGGGACAATGGCAAATCTCTCAGGTGCTTTTCTATTGCTCCATTTAGGTCAGTATCCTGATAACACTTATTATTCCTTAGAATTCTTAATAATGTAAGTAGTCCCTTAATAAAGTAAGAAGTCAAAATGCTAAATCATCAATATAGAGAAGTGCTTGGCTGTGTTTGACGAACTAACCCCTGTAGTCCTTTTGAATAGTCAGCAATTAATTTGAAACCTCTAGAATCAAAGATACTATAATTAAGCCAGCTAACTTTGAAGAACCCTTCCATAAATGACATGCCTCTGTTAAACTGTGACTACTTGCGGAGGGCTATTCAACTATTTCAGTAACGGAGAAGAGCTATCATACATTAAAAGCACATTAATTAGACCGGCAGGAAAGCCGGCTTAGCTGTGCAGAGAACTGGGGGAAAAAAATGAAGTGGACATGTTGCACAATAGAAAGTTTCAGTCTTATTCTATATACTCTATATGTGCTGCCACCTTAAGACTAACTTGATGCCTCTGGATTAATTGTACCAAATGTGTAATGGATAGCTAGGCAAAAATCATCCAAAAGGCTGTGTTACTTATGGATGCTAGGCCTTGTTCTTTACAGGATACAAAAGCTTCTCTCGGGTCATCACTTATCTTTATTATACTACTACAATTTGCTTATTGGATAGCTGTCAAGTCACTAAGATAAAATTTTAGAATTTCAATTAACAAAACAAGTTCTAAATGCTGATTACAGATATTACCCAAATGTGCATATACCTGGAAAGGTACAAACCCAGCTGAATAGCATACGTGCTTATAGTTTAAACAAGCAGCTCAGGTTATCTATTGAAAAATGCCAGCATGTAGACAGGCCCATATAGAAGAACAGTCTTTCTCTTTGTAGTTTATAATACTTTAGCTTGTGTGACCTGACTTAATTTTTCTGATTAGAAATTAAACTGTTAATCTACACTCTAGATCATTTCTTTTTAAATTTGGAAACCAGATATGTAAGCAGAGGGAACTTTCTTTATTACTAAACAGCATACAGGAACTGTAATTAGAACTGACAGAAATGCTGAAAAAACATTATCAAACAGCAGATTAGCACCCAGCTATTGTAACTAGTGTTTTTTATATTAACATTGCCAGCCTTCTAAATATGACAAGCCAGTATTGGATTGACAAAGCGTTAGTGAAGCACTTTGTGACACCTATGAATGTCCTAATATAAACTGTATTTTTGAGACATATGGAATAATTTACACTTAAAAATAATTTTATTTTGGAGCCAGCTAAGAATGTTGCATTCAAAATTGCCATTTTTATAGGAGCATCAGATTTTTTCTGTCTTGCCTGTACAGGTGGAAGTCACTGACCAGATCACCTTCAGATTTAAAAGGTCTTAAACATGTGGACACAATTCAGGACTCAAAGTTTTTCAAATCTCTAGCTTCTCCAAAGGTAGCTAACATATATGACAAACTTGTTTCTGTTCTGTGCAACATATAGGAAATGCAATTGTATATCTCATTTAGAAATTAGCCATAAATAATCCTACATATCCTTCTCATTCAATGGGCAAGCTCGAACAAAGATGCATAAACAGAAGGATCGAAGAAAGCTCTCTGGTTTTCATTGTCATTATTTCACACTTACAAATTCCAATTTAGAAGGTAGCACACAATGATTCACCAATGATTTGGTTTAACAGCATTTAAAAACCCTATTACTACCCTAGCTACTTTTTTGTAGAAGGATGCACTACAAAGTATTGGCAGTTGATCACTGGTCCCCATCTGTTCAACAGCTGTTGATATAGTGTTGTATAATAAGAGAGAACAGTTAGTGGGAAAAACATGTTGATGCTGGGTATAAAACATGAAATTTATTGTAACAAAGTCAGTGTTTGAGTACATTGTAGGTCAAGACAGTAGAGGTAGGCTCTGCTTTGCATTTTACATAGTCATTTGGAAAGATAACTTACTGGAGGTCTGATAGCAGAAGATACATGATACATGTTAGCACTGAAGTCCCCTTCTTATTAAGCTTTTGATGAGAAAAAAGTTTGATTTCCTATCATTTGCCTTAGAGCAGAACAAACTAGTGAACTGCAGTTTGCATTTTAGCCTAGAGTGTGCTATTCAGTGGCTGTGCACATACCTGGAGTATATGATTAGCTCACCATAATTCAGTTGTCCTATCTTTCTGAAACAGGTAAGGCCTGGTAACTAATAAGCATGAATAATTCTGAGAATTGGCAGACAGGTACTGGAAGATTCCTTTATAAATGTTTTACATTGTTGAAGATGTGGTATCTTTTAAACTGTTACTACTGTTCCTTTATTGATCTTATCCAAGGTGTTAATAGGTCAGAGAACTGTTTAAAACTAGCTTTAACTTAGGTGATAAAAAGCATTTTGCTGTTAGCTCTTGATGTTGTGTCCCATGGGAAGCTGGGATTTTGATGGACATGCATTTTCTGTAGTAGAATAATGATCCCTCCTATTTAATAAAAAGAAAAAAAAAAAAGTTCAAGGCAGCCTTTACCTGATACAGAGAAAACCTGTGTATAAACCCTTATCTCTCTAGATAGTAGTGATATACATTTCTGCAGATAACATAAATCTTACCATGCAATCCAATAACAGAAGTAATGTCTTCATTATCATTTGTCTTCAGCTAGTAATGCACTGACTTTGGCTTCCCTTGGTCAGATCTATAAACAACCTGTGAAATGTTTTGAGCCTGGAAACAGGCTGGCTGGTGCAGTATTTGGGTATCTTCCTGTATATAAGGTAAGCATAAGTGTTTTCTACCTTTTGCAGTGGCATTCATAAAGCAGAAGCCTTTAGCACTAGTAAATTATTACAGTCACATACTCTGACATTCTATTGTTAACTATCTGCTTCTCAATTTAATTTTCAAACATGGTTTGCATTACTACCCATCCAACTCCATTCTCCATTTGGTGGAAGCTTGAGAAGCCAGCTGAAGAGAGAATGCCACCAAGTGAGTATTCCAGACACTTGCTTCTCCTGTTCAATCTCACTTCATTAGCTTTTTGCTGAGACTCGACTCTTCTAGCCAGCCCCCAAATGTTGATTCTTATTTGGCTATTGTAAGTTAATACTGTTTTATAGGTACTATTGCTTTGATTTATTGCAAGCTACCTAGCAACGCTTTCTCGGTTGTTCCGTCTATGGAGAAAGACCAGTATGTCCACAGGGGTTTATCCCACCTATCATAGGATGGAAAGAATCACCCCTAGTAGAGGTGGTGATCTCTTGCTACAGAGGGTACCTAGAAAACTAGCTTGGATGAGACTTTAACATCTAGATGGCTAGTTAGGTGGGATGAATAGGGTACTTTGCATTAAAATCTACATGGCTTAATGCTTGTGCATGCAGCATTACAGAGTGTCTCAGAAAACTTGGGAGCACAATGTTCAAACAGTTGACACATATGCTATTCTTCTGACCATTATTGTGCCTTGGAAATCTATGTTTCATTTTCTTCCAGAGGAAGAAAATAAAATACAGGGGGTCTTGTGCCTTGGCAAATTAGGAGCAACTACACTGAAGCTTATGGCACTGCAATGGATTTACAATGAGATGAGATCAGACTTTTTCTATGAGCTGCATGCACAATAAATATTTTCTTTTGTCTGTGTTGTTACAAAACATTTTCAAATTGGTCTGTTCATCTGAATATATTATTTAGTTCTTGAAATTCTGCAATTCTTTTTTTCAGGGTCTTCAGAAGAGAAAAGCTGAGACACCAAGTGCCACTGGATAGACAATGCAGACAGGTGGAGAACAGGGTCAAGATAAATAAACATAGTGTCCATCTTCAGGACAAGTGGAGAACAGGTTCCTTATTTAATTTTTTCTCTGTTTCTTTTTAATTATATTTAAATCCATTTCACGATTAAGTAGAACATCTAGAAATCAAACCTTTACTTCTATTCCAGTCTTTCACGCAGATAAAAAGTTCTAATAAAGACAGTGTATGGTTATAACAAGATACTCACAGAAAAGCCCATCTCACTCCACTTTTTTATGGTTAAGAAGGAAAAGAACCTTACTGTGATTAACTGCTTAAAGATTCAGAGCCATAAATCTGCAAAAATTCTGCTTTTGCTAGCCATATATATTCCGTTGAAGAACAAGAAATGTTATCCCAAGGTACTGCTCTAACCTTTCTCTCATTTCAAGAACTTTTGTGTCCTTAGCTAGGCAAAGAGATGATGGGATGTTCTGTAGGTAGCACAGATATGGCAAGTATCCTAGTCAAATGTCTTCATTTAGATTCCCTTGTTAATCATGTGGAGATAAGACAGAAGAAAGATTGAGAACAAGGTTCAAATAACGAGAAACAGCCCTATTTAAAGATACCATTAAAGATAGCATTCTCCTTTACCCAGGCTCTGTGAGCCTCACAATTACTCTTGGTAGCAAAGTTAACTGTAATTTGAGCTTTGTGAGTCACTACAAGGCAGATTTCTGTAGCCTTTTTAAGCCTTTCGACCACAGTGGTTATATTTTTTTTAAGTGTCTAATGTGTCAGAACTCCATTTGACATTCACAATCAGATAAACATCACATTCACAAAAAGGAGTTAATATGTCCTGCTGTTTCTGCCTCTTAATTCCTTGCTTATGCTTTCAGAGAGCATGTTCACCCTCTAAACCAGAAGACTACATGCTGAGCTCATATTCAATTCATTATCAGTCATGATTCCCTGAAACCTTCCTGGCATTTCAGCATTCCCAGACACTGCCACAACACGACACAGGTCACAGAATATGTATTCTATCATCCTTTGTCTCACTAAAGGTACAAATCATTGCCAAGTGTGTCACTGTGGTAAGTATTTAAGATAGTTCATGTAACTAGTGACATTATTACCCACTATTTTGGGGAAAAAATGGGGTTTCTGTATTGCTAGTAATGAATGGTGTTTGATCTGCTGGCCTTCTTGGAAAGACTGTCATCTGATAAGCTAAATATACAATGATTTGCAATGACCTGTCTTCAACTTGTTATAGGGGTACGATGGATTTTGGGGTAATATTGCTTTTTTTTTTTCTTTTTTAGCAAAATATTTTGTGGGAGGGTATTTAAAAAATACTATTATCAATTTTCAGTATCTGGCTGGGGTGAACCTAATTACATTCCTTATAATATCCTGCTCAGCAATAAGAGCTTATGGAATGGAGGAGCAAATCAAGATATTTGTGGTTATGGTATCGTCTTCCCATGTAACCATTATGCGTGCTGAGGCCCTGCTTCCCAGGAAATGGTTAAACATCTGCCTGCTGATGGGAAGTAGTGGATGAATTCTGTACTTTACCTTTTTTTGCACATGCAGCTTTGTTTCGCTTATTAAACTCTCATTATCTCAACCCACAAGTTTTCTAACTTTTGCTCTTCCAAATCTCTCCCCCATCCCACTGGAACAAGTAAGCAAGCCACTAGATGGGTGCTTCGTGTCTGCCAGGGTCAACCCACTACATAACCACAATTAACCTTTGATTAAAACTAAAATCTAGTTTGTCTGACAAACCAAGTGTCACCAGATAAAATGTAATCACTCATTTACTATGTCCTCCCTTCATCTGACCCACGATTTAGCAGTTAGCATGTGAAAGGCAACACCCTGAAGTTCCATGAGTCCTATTTGGCTTTGAAAGACATCTATATCAGCTCTTTTTCAGTTACCTGAAAATGCCTAGTCTTCAAAGATTATTAAAAGTGAACAGTTCAGGTTCAGAGAGCTCCTCCTCCATTGCTCTTATGTGTTCCGCTTTATAGTTGTGCAAGATTTTCTCTTTGATATTGTCCCTATTTATAGATAGAACTAAAGTATTTTACTGTGGCTGCAAGATACAGAAATCCTGCTTCTCTTCAGTTGATTAACTATTTACTTACTCAGAACTATTTACTCAGAACTATTAACTCATTCTTTCATTTTTACCAAACCTTTAGCACTGATAGGATTTCATAGGTTCTTAATTTATGAATTTTACTCTTTTCAGTCCTCCTGTCTGCTCCTTCTGGTTTTCCTTATTAATTGTCCATGTTTTCCAAGAGCTGATTTGTCTACTGTGGCATAAATAGACTCGTGTCTATTTATGCTGCTATATTCTCCATGGTGCAGAAGAGCCCACCCACAATGTAATACTGTTCCCAGTAACAATCAAGTGTTTAATCTTATGCTGAATGAAATCAATGGAACAGCTCTCAGGAGGGAACCATGCTGTAAAGATAACTGTCAAAAATGTATGATATGTATTATCTTTAGCAGCTTTCCATCCAGGTACAATGTTACTGTTGTGCTATTTAAACTGTGACAAGATTTCAGCACTGTAATGCTCTCAAGAGTTTTTTTTCATAATTCATTAAATCAACAAAACCTAAAGTAGCTCAAACTGGGTGTCATTGCTCAACATTACTGTTTACTTGAAGAGTTCCAACTCTTAGGGTTTTATAAGCACCAAATGGAAACTGGTCCCAGCTCAAAACAGCTTACACAAGAAAATCCTATTTTCTTAAGCATCATGAGAAAAGCAGAGATTCTTCATTTCTTTGAACAGACCATCTACTAAGACACTGCACTACACAGAATTCAATTAGAAGAAGAATAATTATTTATTGTGTGCTAGAGAATGCTACTGGAAAGAAATTGAGCACAGAGCAGCATACCGGGCAAGTGATACTTCCAAATATACCCACTCATTTTCAAGAAGTCTTTTCAATGCAGGAGTAGAAAGCTGTGTATTAATGGGCTTATTGGTATTAGCTGTGGATTTTCTCTATGTAGATTTCTCTGTATTCCTTTGCAGGTTAGTTTCTTTCCACCATCATCCACAATTATATCGCAGGCCTAAATGTTCCAAGTGTATCAGTTGTTCCATTGTTCCAGATCATTATTGTGTTATGGAAAGCTCTATTTACAAGACAGCATCTTTCAGCATGGCAGAAATTCACGGGTGTGCCGGCTGCAGTAGTTAGTTTGCCAGAATTTCATTACAGCCCTTGCTAGTGCTTTACAAAATTTGGGACGTTCTTCAGCCGCTCTCACCCACAGGGGTAGTTCAAGCTGAATGGCATCAACAGTGCCAGAATTAAGGGAACCAAAAGTCTTTGTTATGTATCCACCACTATAATAGCTCCCATTATTTGGGCTAGAATTGGATGGAGAAGGCACACAGACATAACTGTTATCTTGTTCTTCAATATATTTACCCAAACTTCTGTTCCCTGCAACCAGAGTCTGAGAAGACACATTGACTAGCTGACTCGCCAGATGGCTAATTGAGGAACATGATGCAGAAAAGTTGCCTGAGTTAAGAGAAGTTTTTGAAAGAGTGTAACCTAATTCTATCCACTGTTCAGCATGTGATTGTCCATGGATATCCAGAATCAGGCCCTCTGTCATCTGTCTTTTTGCAGTGGTCAAAAATCCCATATATTCCTCCCATGCCTGTTCTGCTTGGGGAATTCCAAAGCAGGCTTCTTCCTTTACCCTGTTAGCATCCATCTTGAATCTCTGAAGGTGGTTTATAATGATATGTGGGAAGAAGCCACCAGTAATGTTGTTGATTTCTTCAGCAAGAGCTTGAGCGACCTCTATGGTATACCTGTCTTGGTTGGTAGACACTTTGCATTTCGTATAACTTTGGATACTTCCAGAAGGACACTCATGAAAGAAAATACAAGAGGATGTCTTTGCATCCCAACAAGCAGCCTCTCGATCAGGGATGTCTTTGGGTTCCATTGACCCACCGTGTGGGACGGAGAGAATCAGGTTCATGTTGCCCACTTGATATTCTGTGAAATTATTATGACCAAATATAAGCTCTTTGGTGCCAATGCATTTCAAAAGCAAATATAAAGTGGAAAGGAGGAACATATACATATTCTTCATTTGCTGCTGGAAGACTCAACAGTATGGAATATATCAGTAGCTACATAAAAGAAAAAGACAGGGTTTAGATTACTTACAGCTGGGAACATATGAGAGACTGTTCAGCTGCTGCTGGAATCATTGGTTACTGATTAACCTATTTTAATTTTGTTTCATGTGGCACAAAGAAGAAGAGTATTTATATGAGAAATGAAATGGAATAGAGCACTTAGCGTGGCTAGATGTAACTGATGCAGTGTTTCCAAAAGAGAGAATTCTCCCAGAATAACAGGGTGAGAGAAATGGTAGATCACTGGGCCTCCTTCATTTCCTCTGAAAGCACAAACTCTATTTGATCATCCTATCTGATCCCAGAAAAGCACTAGATCCCAGCAAAATATTTGAAATAATTTTTTTTCAACCAAAGTCTCCCTTTTTTTCCCCTTTGAAATTTAATAAAATTCTAACAAAAATTGCTAGAACATGTGTATCTCATTGGCCTGTATGAAATGTCTGTTATCCACATGACTACAGGAACTAGAGACTATGTCAGCTCAGACCAGCACTGGGCTTGTGTAAAATAAGCAGATAAAAAGACTGATAAAAAGTGAGTGCTACCAAGCTCCAGGCTTCGTTAATTTGGTAGCATTATAGATATGTACCAGTGAGTGCATTAAGGAGTGACTCTATTCTCTTTAGCTTTTAAGTCTCCATTCTCTTCAAAAGAGCCAAGATGTTTTTAAGCCTTTGCTAGCTTTGCCTTTTTTTTTGAAAGCTGGAATTCAGCAAGATGCTGGCAATGCTTTTTGGTTTGAAGGCATTACACCTTTAGAAAGAGCAGTGTCTTGAGTGTAACTATGTTGGATAGATACAAAATGAGTGAGTAAAGTCAGTGAAGAGCAGAACAAAAGGATACTTTTCACTTCCATGACTAAAAAAACCTCTCAACATAGGTCAGGAGTATGTAAACAGATGTATTTGCAGATGAGGCAGGTAGCCTTGCTGTCTGTCCTGCCCCTATCATTACATCGCCTGCAGAGATGCAGAGGATAAGAGGAGCAGACAATAGACAGAGTAAGAAGGAGGATCTGCAAGAATTTGCCCATAGCATCTGGCCTGAGTGTGTGTGAAAGAGCAGACTGTAATACTGAGAGGGCAGGATATAGTATGAAGCACCTTCCCAGCAGCTGCCTAATCTTGGAAAAGGAAAGGGTAATTTCCTTTTCCCAACAATAACCCAAATAATGCAGCAAAATATTATTTTCCCACTATGAGGGAATCCTGCTGGCTTCTTAGAGATAACCTCTGCTGCCCACTGAGCTCATCCACACTGAGGAGCCTGTATATGAAAAGCAAACATCTGTCTACCTCTCTTCTTTCTGGGCTGAAATTACCAAAACAGTTGAGCTTGAATCAGATCCCTGAGAATCTTATCAGTTTTCCTACAGAGCATAATTAACAGCTTTTTTAATTTCTTTTTAACCTTTCAGTTAACAAGTCCTTGTACTTGAGCTACTGACTAAAACCAAGTTTTTATCCAAGTCCTTGTATAGTTCATGCTTCCTTAGATTTCCTTGAGACACAGACCTTCACCTGCTAGTTCACTGCATTACCAGAAATGTTGGAGAAAAAAGTATTTCCAACTATCATTCAGATTCCCTTTTCTCAGAAAAATAGGCTGCATATGCAGACTGCAATTGTAGGAATAGCTTACCTTATGTGTAGTGGGGCCCAGCATCAAGTTAAACAAATCAACAGCAACAACTCCCAGATGCTGCTCCCCTGCCCCAGGACTTGGGTTTCCTTTGCTTCACGCTCTCATCTTAAATAGGATGACACAGCTGCTCCTTTCCCACCCTCTGCCAAACTGTTTGTTATCATCTGCGCAGCTTGCTTGTCTTTTCGCAATTTCTTGTTAATGATTGAATCAAGCTGTTAACACTACTAGATCAGGCCTTAAAGATATGTGGAGCGAGAGCTCTATATAACTCCTAAACTGGAAGAAAGTTGCCTCAGCATAGCTCAGGCTCTGGGCAGACTTGGAGAGTCTGGAGGACCTTTATGGCCCCAGACTGCTTTTCTGGAAAACATCCAGGGGCTGCAGGGCTAAAATGTGAAGTCAGACTAATACAGGCTAGAACTGCTATTTTGGAATTCATCACAGCAAAACACACACCTTTCCAGAGGATTTTAACTCAAAGGGATGGTGTTCAGAGAAGCACAGAAGCATGTCCACTTAGGAGGAATATGCTAGAAAATGTACCTGTTTGTCTTCTATGGCACAATGGTGGAAGTCCACGTGCATAAGGAACAAAATAACAGGCTCCAAGTTCTCTGTTGATCATAGCTAAACTTATATCATCATGACGTTAAAAAAAATCCACAGTATTTTAAACTGGTAGTAATCACTGTGGGACTAGTTTGAAGGCTTACCTATAAAGAATGGGAGAGAGAATTGTTCCTGCTTCTGCACCTTCAAAAGTGAAACTGGACTGAGCGTGGCGCTTTGCTTCAGTTGGGGCTCCCTCTGTCCCAGAGGTTTCTAGAGGCCAGGTTGAGCCCTGCAGCTACGTGGCACAGAGGCTTCAGCTGCACCCGGATGTATCATTTCACAACAAAGGATCACAAAAGGGAAAAAAGTATGCACTGGTATACTAGAAGCTTAACATGCCTTTGTGCTCTATACTGACATATGTTTCTGGATATCAAAAAAAAAATATCTGCAAGCAGCACAACCACACCAAAGGAAAGCTCAGAATAGTTCGTATCATCAGTAAAGGTGGCAAAACTGGTAGTGAAGAGGGTTTTGTGGTTTAATGGCATAATTCTGGTTTTAATTTTTGGGGTCTTTTGGAGGAAGCCTAGAAATTTTTCTGAGACTTCACTGTAGGAAAGGTGATAGGATACATCTGGTTTTGTGCACACTCATCTATGCATTTAAAGCCATCTGTTATGAGAAAATACATTTTCTGCACTCAGAATCAATCCAAGGTATGCCTGGCAGAGAAAAGAATGGAAACAACTGGAGATAGCAAACTGAAAAGTCCTCTGAGTTGAAAGATAAGGACAAAAAAACAGATTGGCAGGGTGGGGACAGGGATGCCCTTTGCAATACTGGAAGCAGAAGGATCTCAACATGAAGAAAGGAGGAAATACGTCAATTTATAACAAGAAAACACACAGACATAAAGAAATGTAGAAAAATAAATAAAGGAATGTAGAAAAAGATGGACAGACTGCTGGTGGGGTTTTTTTCACAGTGAATCAACCAAGTAGGCTTCAATGCAGGAGTCTTCCACGATGCTGATTCAGTTTTGCATCCATAACCCAGCATAGTATGATCTCTTTTCCTGGTGTTCTCACTTATGTTGTTACTGATGTGCAGCAGCTCACATATATGTTGATGACTGACAGGATCCCATTCTGCTTCTCATTATGTATCACTTCAGAGTATTTTTAATGAGTGAAGAACCACAGTTAACCAATTGTCTCTTGGCTATGATAACTGGATGTACTGTCTGTCTTTTTTAGTATTTTCTTAAAAAACGAATCAGCAAAATGCACCTCTTTTCCACATCTTTTTTCAGGCTTCTCATTGTAGAGTAAATAATGAACCAGTTTCCTCTAAGCTTTTACATACAGTTGTGAAAAATATTAAATTACTTCTATGGGTTTTTTTGCAAATGGAAATTCTCTCTGAAAATTAAATCATTTACACACCCCCACTAAAAAAATTGTTGGGCCCTTACATGAAGAGAGAGGGATTAGTGTTCTAGTGCCTCTAGAAACATAAGGAGCCTGAAGGATTTTATGAGTGTTACACTTAATATTCCTGCATGCACGTACCCACTTGCTGCAATTGCAAACTGTTGCTGCAAATACACATACTTCAATTGTTTATGAACTGACGAAAATCTTTCTGGTGATACAAATATGGTGAATTTTGAAAAAAAGCAGCAAAAATCACCTCTAGCCCCTGAGCTACTTCATCTTGTTTCGACAAAAGTCTTACAAGCTTCAATGGGGGTTTGCTTGGATTTGGGATTGTACTTCTTGGCTTAATTCTCCTATACATCCCTGCCTTAGCACTGACAAAGCTCTGGTGAGTAACAAGACAGCATTTCACAGCATTAGTGCATTATACAAATGTTGTGTCTATACAGGTACTCAAAATGAATGCAGTCAGCATCTAAAGTTTCAGAGGCGGTGTCTGGGTGTTATGTCTGTGGCTCATACATCCTCATTGACAATGTGTACAAGAAAAGTTTTCTATGAAGGTAAATAGAAATTTGAATATAACTCTTTTATGCCTCTTCTGTATTGTAAAGACCAAGGAAGACTGCATTTTTACCTGTGTTCAGTACATCCGTAACAGAACACAACCTATCATTGCAAGGCACAGTATTGGGTCTGTGTAAGGATCTGAGTCTGCTGACAAACAGGAACAGATTAGACTGAGATGGCTGACACATAGACTGCCTCAGGCATTTGCTTTTCTGCCTTCCCGGAAATTGTTGTTCTCTTATGTAAAACAACATGGCTGGTGAATCAGCTAGCTAGTTAATAACAAGAACTAAAATAGATATGTTGCATATTGCTTATCACTCTGGAAGCTAGGCCGGCTACTGAATCATTGTGGTAGTCCATACTATTGATCTGGAGCTTCTATGTCTTGTTTTATTCTGTTACAGTGGGTCATCTGCTTTAACTTCTTTGACATAATGTATGATCCCTGTTTAGACTACTTGAGTTTTGGTAAACTACAGATTAGTAAGAAAGGAGGAACACACTCTGTGCTGGTTTTGGCTGGGATGGAGTTAATTTTCTTCCTAGTAGCTGGTGCAGTGCTGTGTTCTGGACTTAGTCTGAGAATAATGCTGATAACACACTGATGTTTTAGTTGCCGCTAAGTAGTGCTTACCCTGATCAAGGACTTTTAAGTCTCTTATGCTTCGCTGGTCTGGAGGGGTACAAGAAGCCAGGAGGAAGTAGAGTCAGGACACCTGACCCAAACTAGCCAAAGGTGTATTCCATACCACAGCGCAGCATGCCCAGTATAGAAACCGGAGGGAGTTACTCGGAAAGCACAGATCATGGCTCTGGTCAGGCTGTGTAACAGTCAGCGGATGCTGAGCAATTGTATTGTGCATCACCTGTGTTTATTATGTTTTTTCCTTTCCCCTTTTAGTTTTATATTCTCTCCCCTTGTTATTTCCTTTATCATCATCATCATTAGTAGTGGAAGTAGTATATTGTACTTTAGTTATTAAACTGTTCTTATCTCAACATGTGGGGTTTACATTCTTTTGATTCTGCTCCCCATACAGCCCAGGGTGGGTGACAGAGTTTGTGAGCAGCTGCATAGTACTGAGTTGCCAGCTGGGCTTAAACCACGACACACTTAGTACACACTGTCAGATAAACACAGCTAATAAAGCTGAGCATCGCAATGACCTTCAGTAACTGACAGCAATTAACTGTCAGCTAACATCATTCTTGCACATTAGAGTGATTGTTGCTCAGCATATTTCTCTTGGAACCGCTTATGAATCCAAAAAATACAAATTTTCTACCAAACCTACATCCTGTCACTAGTATCTCTGTTGATAAGTGAGATACCGTTCACATAAATCATGCTTTTGACCTGGTTTTACTGAAGCAGATGGCAGTTGCAATATTAACTAGATAATCTGGGTTTTAATTACTTTACTAATATTATTGATACAATATTTGCCTCGTAAATAAGGAGCTTTTAAAAATATTTCCTCTGCTACTAAATACAGCTTTAAGAATGCCTTCCTCTAGACTTCTCTCAAATGTGTCCAAGTGTGTACATGAGATTGTTTGTGCTATTAAGGCCTGGCTTCTTCGCTAAGCTAAAAAAAAAAAAGTGTGAAAATATGGAAATTTCAGTTAAAGGCAGATGAAGGGTGCAGTAAATGTAATACTGCTGTCTATCAGAGAGAGATTGAATTTCTTTTCCTACATACTTATTGAATAGTCCAGCTAACTGGCAGCCAGACTTTCTGAAATAAAAGTCATTAAATTCTTACGCAGTACACACAATACAGTAGCAATAATAAGGAATTCACTGAAATTTTGGAAAAACTAGTATAAATCAGACACTTGATTAGATGTCACCAGAGCTGATGCTCTGATTGAAAGCTTCTGCAAAGTCCCCATTTTCATTCCAAGTATTTTAATCTACCCTGTGAAAACAATTCCAGCAGTGCCAGACAATGTAGGGAAGGAAGTTTATTAAAAATCTGTAAGATGTCCTTGTCCATTGTGGTGCACAGCGAAGACAAAATTAATTTTGCTTGACCTTGGCTGTGAAAAGGTTAGTTGTCTGCATCCAACCTAGTGATCCCATTTCCCCTCTATAGTCAGTGTTGAGAAAGAAGCACTTCTCAAGGTACTTTAGCACACTTATCTTGGCACCTATCTTAAATTTCCATTGGGGGTCAACAGGGCTGTAATCTATAGCTCTTCTTTTTTATTACATGAAACAAAACAATTGTAAAGGAAATGAAAATGTTCCTATTACACTTTCTATTTCCATGTGTGTTTGAAATGTGTTCTGCCAGTCACTATTACAAAACTAGCCAAGGAAGTAAAAAACACACACCAGGAATTTGGCATAGTAATAGCTAGTCCTAGCAAAATCTCCAGATACATGAGCTACCTGTGGCAAGTAAAGGATTATATATATTATTATAAGTCTTGTAGCTAGCCACAATGCATTGCTACTCTCCAGTTTCATGCAGTATCTATGGGAAATAAAACTGCAATACTACAGTATTCTTTAAAGGAATCACTCACCAAAGTTATTATCCTCTGACTACTTCCTTCCAAGAGACACTGTTGAGCTTAAAGACCAATACCTTTAGCCATTTTAAGTCAAGATAGCTCTACTCAAACCAGCAAGCCTTTGACTCACTGTGGAAAACTAATATTTTGTATAAGTTATGAGATGTAATGAAGGGGGGTCATAGATAGTAAGGCTGAAGATATTTGTAACAAACTGAATGTTAATGCATATCATGCTAACTCTTCAGCTGCAAGGTAGCCACCCTTTCACATTTAAGGAATCAAAGAGGAAAATCTGAGCTGAGCAAGAATTCTGGAGCTCTGGCTTCTTTCAATGCAAGTTCTTTGGCTTCAGTGCTTCTGACTCTGAGGTTCACTTTATGACCATTTTTAATGTAATCTAGAAGAAACAATCAAAAGTAGATTTAATTGAATTGCTCTTGACATTTTGAAATATATTGATATATTGTCTACCTTGATTATTGTTCTTCCCATTAACACAGAAGTCTGAAGGAAAAAGAACCTGAATGTACACAAGTCCATGTGACCTGATGAAATCCATCCGTGGGTCCTGAAAGAGATGGCAAATGAAGTTGCTAAGCCACTGTCCATCATATTTGAAAAATCATGGCAGTCAGGTGAAGTTCCCAATGACTGG
>WYDI02033250.1:1832-14317 GCA_009867235.2 Psittacus erithacus | reverse complement strand
ACCTTAGTTACTGGACTGTTCTTATTTCAACCCGTGGGAGTTGCATTCTTTCGATTCTCCTCCCCATCCCTCTGGGAGTGGGGAGGGGGGGGGGAGGAGAAGGACAGGTTGTGGGGGGAAAGCGAGCAGGCTACATGCTTTTCTAATTTACAACTAAGCTTAAACCACGACAGTCCCTTCCAACCCAAACCATTATATGATTCTATTATTCTATGGTGATTTATATGTATAAGGAGGAAACAGGATGCACTGAGAAGTCAAAGGGAATGTATAGCATCCACTTAAGCAGTGAGCTTGAAAGGAAAGGGTTGGTTAGAGCAGGGTGGAGAGCTGTAGTAAGGACCTTGGAAAGCTGAGGTTGTTACTCCGTGTTGTGGACAGAGTTCCGTGCATGACAAGTGAAAGAGAATGACAACTACTATACAAAAGAACTGTACTCTTGAGATCTTGGATGTTTGGACTTTAAAAGATGCTGCAAAAGCCAGTCCTGATTTCTAGCAGCATCAAAAAACAAGTCTGATACCCTTGACAGTCTGGCAACTGAGCACTTGTTTACTTTGCCTTATCTTTAAAGATCTTAGCTATAAATGATTTTTTTTTTTTTTGCTAACTATCTTGTCAGGTTTGGATCTGTATTGAGTTCAGTGCTAAGCCCTGCACATGTATATTATTGGTATACTTCATAATAAACAGATGTGTCCTTCTGCTCACTTGTTACATGTTATTTTAAAACCAGAATCCACAGTTGTAGCAGTAGATTGTGAGCGTCAGTGAACATTATGTTCAGGTCCATGACAAAATATGGCTATGCACCTTCTGGGTTCAAAACTAAATTATATAAAAATTTACTCAAGTTTGGGCCAGTGCAACACAAGTAGAAGACTGTAAAAAGACTCATATAATTCAAGGTCACATACTTGGTTTTTGATAAACCTCGGAATAGTATTCATGCACTCTGGCCAGAAGTCATCTTAACTGCTAACTTTCCCAACACAAGCAAAAGTAAAGCTTCGCTCCTTGAAATTTCTGCAGAAAACAAACTTAAAGATTTGAGAACACAGTTGAAATGAAAAATCTAATCAGAAGTTGTCAAAATGTTTGCAAGTAATTGCTCACTACTCATCTTGATGTAGTCAATGGTCTTGTCAACTATTCAGTTTTATCTGTCTGCTTTTTTTGTTCAGTGTGATGAAAGACAATTTATTAAGATAAGCATGCAATAAAAGACATCTTGACCTTGCTCCTCAAAGCTGCATTTTATGAGAAGCAACAACCTCTTTTCTAATTAATATATTCTTATAGTAAATAATAGATAAATTACATTTTGAGTTACAAAAGAACAATTTCTATGCTCATTCGAAATGCACAAAACACACAGATTATGCTTTCAGGTGGCAAAAGCTCCAGGGTTCCCTGGCTGTCTTTTGTGTTACGCAGTCTTGTAGATTGCTAAGGGCTGACAGGTGCTTATCAAACATTCGTGTAAACACAGCTATCAAAGCTGTGCTTTCTGGTGCTGTCTTCATACAAGAGGGTCAGCATGAAACATAATTAAAGGAAGCCAAAACAGAAATGTCACGCCACCAGCCTTTGCTACGTTAGAGGACTCACACAGTGTTCTTTCCACTAAAGAATGATAAAGCTAGGAAAAAAGAGAAAGATACAGAAATTAAGGATTAATGGTGGAATTTTTGAAAGGGCTCACACATTTTAGAGAACATATGTTCAAAACTCAATTTATCCCAAGCTACTTACATACTTTTTCCAAAACATCAAATTTTTTTAGGTCAAAAAGGCCTCTGCACTCCAGTGCTTGACTTTAGACATTTGGATCATACTTAATATCATTACAGTGATTTTTATTGGCAGTAATTCTTAAGAAACTTTTCATCTGCATGCCAAAACATAAGGGTTGAAGAATAAAGCTCTGAAGACACATTCAAATCTCATTGAAATACTTATTGTTAGAACCATTAAAGGACTTGTGCAATGCAGAGTTATGCACTGTAATTGTCACTATTAGCACAAATCATAATGATAATTTAGTCACAAAGTCTGAGCCAGTCAGGGTTAAGGAAAATCAGCTAGTATTCTCAGATTCAAACAGGTCAAGCAGTCTGCTGGCAAGCCAGTCATTTGAAATAATCTAGGAGAAGCATTTATCTTGAAACCCACAAAGCCAAGGGTCTCAGATGATTTTGTGTGTTGAAAATTTATCAATTCCAGTCTTTTTATATGAAACAGGAAGATTTATGACTGAAAAATGGTCCAGTGCACAGGAATGTTATGCAGAATGTTCTCATGACCCAAGGAATATTAACACCAACTATTTTATAAATTAATATTTCAGTCCTCAGGTTTTAGCATATCTTTTTATACAATACTTTTGTTTGTTTTGATGTTGAGTCTTGAGTGATTATAGTCTACATCTAAAATTTTATAAAAGTACATCAAATGCCATTTATGTCACTCAAACTTATCAGTAACTTCTGTGGCTATAGCTCTATCAATACTTATAGAAATGTAAAACAGTTTGTAATTTTCTACTTATTCAGAAAGAGAAAAGGAAGCATACTCTGGTATGATCAGAAGCAAGTAAATTGAAGATTAATGTCACTTACAAACTTAAAAATAGCACATATATGAATGTATTATCCATTTTCATGCAAAATCAACATGAAAAATTGTTACTGTGGCAGCATATAAGTAATGAAAAAGGCCATGAAGAACAGATCATGAGTTGAGATGAGCCACCTGGTTCCAAAGTATCAAATTCGGCTAAAGAAAAAAATATACACTCATCACCTGAGTTCTTAGCCTGTCTTTTGTTTTCTCTAACTAGTTCTTTTAATGTGAGAATTTGGGGGTTATGTTTTGAGTTGTGAATTCTCTCCCTGAATGAATTCCCTGTGTATGTAAACAGTAGTTATTGTACAAGGAACAACACATGCAAAGGGCTTCAAAGATGAACAAGTCTGCAGCTAGTCTTTTTACTTCCACTTCATAATAGCATTGAAAGTAACTTCTATTCTCCTAACTGGTGGAAATATTGTAAGTCACAGCAGAGTGGCTCTCAGCAACAGCAATGGGGAACACAAGCATAGCTGTGTATTTTTTCAAGTACTACTGCGCATCCTATCAGACGCATCCACTTTTATGTTCTTGCCTGGCTTTCTGCCATCCACTGTTCCATCTTCTATAGTAACACAAATACAACTTTACAAGCACCTATAATAGCTTTCTTAATCCTTCTCAGTCTGGCAGGCTGAAGCCAAGGGAAGAAAATAAGTAACCAACCATGCAAATAATGCTTCAGATGATGTCCAAATACGACACTTCTAACTCTATAACAAGTAAGCCCAGTTACCACATCCACGGTGCTTTTAAGGAAGGGAAAAACTTCAGTGCTGAATTCATAGCTAGGCTGACATCTGAAGAAAAATATCTTTTTTATTTTCCATTTATACAACACAACATCGTGCAATTAACATGTAATGTATTGACATTAAGTTAGTGGTATTTAGTTGAAATCACTGCATATAGTGCAAATACAAATGTCTAGAACTGAAAAAAGTCAAATTTCAAATCGAAATATCTTTTAAAATTATGTTCTTACACATATAGTGACATGTCTAAATGGAAGGATAAGTATTTACTTGGTGAAATTTGCATGTCAGCATTTTTTTTAAAGGAGCATCCAAACCAACACATTAAAATAACAGCAACTGCATGTACAGTAAAAACCATGAAAGAAAATATGCGAAGTGGGAACATATTGTTTAGTTTTCCATCATGACCTTTCCACAAGATTTGTAGTTTCAGAAGGAAAGGTAAATGTATGTGCAGTGAAGGATGAAGGACATAACACTGTTGAAATTCTAAAAAAAAAGTAAAATTCGTTTTTCAACTGAGTAAAATTGAGTCAGACACAAAGGAGATCATGATAGCCTCAACAACCATCAGCAGTTCCCACCTGTGGGTGCTATATTCATGAGATGGCTATGCATACATATGTTATACATAACATATGTATACTAATTTATACATATGTTGCCACATTGACCTAACATTCATACTAATTTATACATATTTTGCCACTTTGAGCTAGCATTTAAACAAAAATAGACTATTTAGTGATCTGTAAATACAGAAAAGTTGCAAAAATAGAGTTGCAAAAATTATAAGCAATAAGAATACCTCTTCATTTTCCTCTTCCTCCTTTTTCTTCTTTCTTTGTAGCAGTGATTTTATAATTTAGAAACAGTGTTATCAAATTAAATTAGTTCTTGCGTAATTGTGTTTATTTAAAGTTGATTCTTTTATATTGGAAAACAGTTTTTATCTACTAAGACTTAGAGTTCTGTTTCTTGGAAATTGTAAATTATTATAGGTATATGTGCAAATATTCATTGTGTGGCCAAATGAAGGTAAAATTAAATCATATCAAAGTAAATAAAATCAAATTAAATCAGGTGAACATCTAGATGTAAATTGGATTAACATAATGCCATTGGAATGCACACAGTGGACAATGACTCTTCTGTAGAAATTTTCTGTTCATCTTAGAAACTTCCTAATTTCTTCAGAACAAATTCTTGGGGTTATTGAAATTTACAACGCAAACATGAGTCAAGAGTACCATGCTGGTTTGAAGAAGGCAAAAACACTCTCTTGTAATAGACAGAAACAACATTTTGATCCTCAAGTCACATAAAATAAACTTCCCACTCTATGCAATATTCAGATATTTCATTGCTTTATCATGGGACACTGGAGGTGTTAAGACAGTCCAGAAAAGAAAAATGACATAAGTTATGAAGAAAGATGAAGGCAAGGCAATTATTTAATTTAAAGAAGAAAAGGGTAAGGAGGGATATGATGAGGCATGATTTTAACTTTTAGAAGCTGGATCAGGTCAATGGATTACTCCTACTCAGAAAAGGTCTAACTGTAGGTTATAATTTTATCTGAATACCTTACAACAGAATATGTTGTGAAGATAAATAATTGTCAAGGATAGATAGACATTAGCTTATCAAAAAATCTTCTTCACTGTTTTCTCATTTAATTTCTGCCATCAGATGAAATAAACTGTTTAACTAAAGTCAGCATGAGAAAATACTAATAAGTGGTTCTGCTTGAGCTGGAAAACACAGAAAGAAAATGGGTGTAAATAATAATTTATATATACTAAAATAGGAATATATATTAAAATAATAATAATAATTCAAAGTGTGTAAAACCAAGGCATTGATTAATATTATATATTACAGTAGTGAATTTATTCACAGTTTAGTTCCTTTTTAGAAAAAGGAGGCAAGCGGTAGAATAGTGACTCTAATTGAAAGCGTATAAATGTTTCCTCCTGACTAGGTCTTATACCAAGCTGAAATCAGCTGAATTCTCACTTTAGTTCTATTTCTTGCGCTGTATGCGTCAGTCAGCTTTGTTCAAGACCCTACTAAGGGAGAGTTAAAAAGTAAAAGCATTCTCCTTGATTTTACCCTGGTCTTCTCTGCTGATCTTGCAAGAAAGAGTTTTGAATGCAAATAATTTTAATGAGTGCTTCTGTTTAATCAGATCTGGCCTGAAGCTACCTGCTCAGTTGACATAGTTGACCACAGCATGATTAGACAATAGGAACTTTAGTTATCACTTCTATAAGGTCAAGTAAGAGTAACTGCTTTGGTAACCTAGATGAAACAAACTCATTACTCAAGGTCTGGGTTTGTCCTTCCATCAAGTTCTCAGCAGAATATTTACAATATAACAAAACTTTTGATTATACTGGATGCATTACGCGAGACCTCATAGCAGCCTTCCAGTGTCTGAGGGGGCCTACAAGGATATCGGAGAGGGACTCTTCGCTAGGGACTGTAGCAACAGGACAAGAGGGAAAGAGTTTAGTCTGAAACAGGGGAAGTTTAGATTAGATATAAGGAAGGAATTCTTTACTATGAGGGTGGTGAGGCACTGGAACAGGCTGCTCAGAGAAGTTGTGAATGCTCTATCATTGGCAGCATTCAAGGCCAGGTTGGACAGTCTTGGGTGACATGGTCTATGGTGTCTGTGCCCATTTCAGGGAGCTTGGAACTACATGATCTTAAGGCCCTTTCCAATCCTAGCCATTCAATGATTCTATGTTGTACCTTCTTCTATTTATGCTTTTTTTTTTTCTCAATATATCGAAAGCAAAGAAGCTAGTACAGTCCATTTAACAGTCTGTTGATTCCTCAGCTATTGATATTTATGCATAACAGTAGCAAAACATTTTGATGTCATTGAATGAGAATCATTTACAGACAAGTCAAAATGTGAACAAAATATAGATGACAAGATACAAGAAAACACAGTGCTGTTTGAGTGCTCATGTGTAATTATACATGAAGGTGCACCTTTGATAACGGCTTATGCAAAATGGCATAGCCTGTCATGAACTGAGCAAGTATATATGCTGACAGTAGAACTGCTGCCCTGCTTTGCTTTTCTCCATGCAGATAATTCCAAAAGCATTTTTCTCATAATATTTTTTTCTTGAAGAGTAATATCTCATTATCCATATACATTGTATTGAATAACAAGTGCAACTGTATTTTATCTGTGCTTTACATTTAACCTCCAAGGAGGCTACTGTTTTAATAGAATTCACTTTGAGAGGAAAATATTAATTTTTCAAGCAAGACAATTACCATTAAAAAGAAGAAACACCTCTTCGTTATAAAGCTTAAATCAGAAGAATACCTATGTGAAGCAATGCTTTCTTGTAATGCTGGAAATGGCCCCAAATGATCTTTCTCTTTTTTAATAGTAATGTTGATTTATCACACTGAGATAGATAAATGAGTTTCACCCAAGACTTTGAGAATTTTAGTCAAAACCTCTGAAACACAGGTCTTATTTGTTCTGTGTATGTATAAAAGGCCTAATCAAAAGCATAGGGAACAAGCAGGAACCTTTCCTACTGATACCTGTACATCCCATGGTACTTGCCTTACAGGATGCATTTTGGTGTCTCTTCAGTCACAAGTTTTCTTCTTTGTACATCACTGTGTAATGTGTTGCATTGTTGATATTTTTCTTGTGGTTGCTAGCAAAAAGTTCTCCAAATTGGTTAAGGACAACTTTGCTACAGTTGACATAGCATGTACTCCTTTTTACATGGTATGTTGCATGGAGTTTCAGATTTCCCTCGCAATCTTCAACCTCCATTTGTTTGGAATCACAGTTTCATCCATTCTTGGCATTATACACTCCTTCAAGAAGATAAATTTCAATATTGTTCTGCAATTTTGACGTTAATTTTGGTATGCCAAGAAAATTAAAAAATGGGGGAGCAGTGAGTGAGTGAAAGCAAAATTTTTAACTTGGCACAGGACACACTGGAACAGTGCAAAAGGATTTGATGTACGCAGCGCTTGAAGGATATTAAAAAAAGCCAAAAACGAAACAAGGAAAGGAGTGCAAAAGCTTCTCAAACAAAAATGGAGGTATATCTTCTGCCTGTGACTTATATAATCAATCTGCTTATTTTTATGAAGATTATGAAGTGACTTAATTACACTGTATAACCAAAGCCATATGAGTGACTGCCTATTAAATAGGTATTCAACTTTGCGGGAAAATGCAAAACAGAACCAGTTACTGAAAACTGAAACCAGGAAAATTAAAAGCATATTAAGCAGACCTGTGTTTTTTAAAAAAAGAGAGAACAACTAACTGCTGGAGTAAACAACCAAGAGAAGTGTCAGATTCTTCCTCTCTTGCCAGGTTCCTGATAAAACCTGGTTACCTTATTAGAAGATACAGTTTATTTGAAAAGAAATTATGATTTAGTCAAACTTTTGTCAGTGAGTTCAATGTAGACATTATGGGATAAAATATAATGTAGTGAGACAGATTTAGTGGCATTTTCTGTCTTTAAAGTCTCTTAAACTATGAATAGTTAGAGCTACTTTGGAATGCATGGCATAATTATTATAAACACTACTGTACACTCTATTTTAACCATCCTGTAAATTAAATTAGATATTTTTATTAATTTTTCAATGAGGACTGTCAGATAGCTTCCAAGAAGAAAAAGATGATTTTTGCTTTTGACTAAGTTGAAGAAAAGCATCCTCTGATGTGCTGCTTCAAAGCTGTATGTTTGGAGATTTTGATGATAAGAAAAAATTGTTTATCTAAAACAGATATTAAGGACACAAAACATACATACACAGAGAATGACCAGTCATATAGTCTTGTCCAGAAATGCCAGACATTTGAATAATCAGTCAGTATTCTTTGGCCCACATGTAAAGCTCTGGAATGACCTACTGGGAGTCAACTTGTATGACAGCCAGGAATCTGTCAACAGATTAGAGGGGTGACTTTCTGGAATTCTTCTTAACATCGTGTGCTTAATTTCAGCTATTGCTTCACTGCTCTTTTTTTCCTTTACCATCCAAGAAAAGAAAGCTGAAGAGCTTTAAAGCTAAATCCTAGAAATATAAATATAAAATGAAAAGTTGCAGGAAATAAACTCACAACAGTTATAACTATTTTGTGTCAGCTTGATCTTCCTTTCTAAGTCTGATAGCTTCTAAAAACAAAACTGAAACCTCCATTAAAGAACTCTGTCACTGATATCCTCTACTGTATGCTATGCAGAGCTATTACACCTGCTTCTTTTCCCATGTTACACACAGCAAGCATATTTACATCTTATATTCCTTTGGTTTTTTGAAAAGAGTGTAACCATTTCAACCCAATTGTTTGCAATCATTCTCTTTGTCCTGATGTGGGCCATAGCAGTGTAAAACTGGACATTAAAGTATAATCATTAACATCTGCCTCTGTCAGTGAATAATTGTGTGTCGTTAATTGCTTTTCATCAATATATGTGAAGTAAATTGATTGATTCTGTATCAAATGCACATGGAGTCATTACCACACAAAGCCAGGCTCTCAGGCTTTGCACATGTCAGATGGGATGGAGTTAGTTTTCTGAGTGTGTATTTAGCAGGGGGATTTTCATTCATTATGAAACCTGCTGGGTATTTGAATATGTGCCATCATGACTGCCTGTTTGTAAATTATCACACTGAAATATTCCTCTCAGAGAATTTTAAATGAAGCATTATTTCTTCAGTTTTATAGTATTAGCTATTTGTTTTACATTGATGATATAGTGCACTACATCAGCATATCTCTGCAGCATCCTACATATAATCTGGTACATTTTTATGTAATGGAAATGGATTTATATTTTATGTCTGCTCTTTTTGTGTTATTCTATTTAAGTCTGGTTGTATTTTTCTCCAATGGCATCTGTAAAGGAACTTAATATCTTCTGTCTTGACCTGTATTGTGGAGATTCTTTTGTGCTGCAGGAATGTAATTCTTTCAGAGACTATCCAGTAATTTGTGAGCAGATACCATCATGCACATTTCTAAAAGACTTGCAGGGCTGAGAGAAATGTATTATGTGATTATGAGGAAATGTAACAGTTAGGCCGACTATTCCTGAAAGAGAGTGCTCTTGCCTTTCAACTAAGGAGAAATCTTTGCAAGTTCAAACCTTCAGCAAGACTGTACACCTCACATTCACTCCTGTCTGAATCATGAGCTAGAGAGCTTCCCTTTCATTAGCTTTCTTCACTTCAGTTCTTTTAGGTCTTTGAATGGTACTTAGGAGATGGAAAGTATCTGGTCTTGAGTCAAGACGTATTTTCTCTAAGAACGTACTGTAATGCAGGAAGGTGAAACAGCTGATGTGATAAGTCTTTTCCATCCTTGGCTACTATAATAATTCTGAGATACAATAATGACTATTTCAGCTTTATCTCTCAATTTTCTCATCTCTGTGGATATGTTAAGGTGTTCAGCAATGTATTCCACTTTAGATGAAAAATACATGATTTGAGTGACCAGTCATGAGTAGGCGATGGTCTTGTAGAGAAACCAGGAACTAGCTTTTATATTTGGGCCCCAGGATACACCTTGACTCATAAGGCAAGATAGAGAAGCCAGGTCCTTGATTGCTGGGGGCCACCCCTGGTCTGATTGCCACTAATGGTCTAGCAGAGCAGACTTCAGGACTACATGAATCACAGCCTGCTGAATAAAGTGTGTTAAAAAGCAGGGTGTGTATGCTCAGCTGCACTAATGCTCATTCTATTATTGCTTTTAGGAAGCTAGCTCAGGAGCCTCTAGCTAGTCCTACTCTCTATCGTGTGCACATGTCCTGAGAGCAGTGAGGTATATGTAATGACATAAATACTAAACTAAGTATATTTATTTGAAACATGACCTAAATTGTAATATGTGGTGGCGGATGTTTTTCTTATTATTCCACTGATAAATGTCCATTACTCTAACCCAACTATTCTCCAAATAAGGATTATTTTCAGTATATTTCCTGTGAAAAGACATTTTACTGTCCATTTCAACTTCCTATTTCCATATCTTTGAAAGGAATAATTCCATTAGCTTTGTCCAAACTCACATAGAAAATCAATGACAATATTTGAAAATTGATTTCTTTGTACTGTAGATTCAAGATGGCATATTTACTTTTTCATTCCTTTTTCCAACTGAAATAATCTTTCTAATAGCTGTTGTGTTAACAGTTGAAAACACTGACCATGTTAGTGAGAGTTTTACAATTTGATGTTGCTGATCCCATGTTTTCACACACACGTATTTCACCCAAATATGTACATAAATATGATTAGCTTTACTTTATCTGTTTAAAAATATACATCTTCTAGTTTTGTACTTCCATATTTAAAAAAATCTTCAGGTGTGTTTGATATCTAAATTATGAGAAGTTATTGCCACAAGAATCTCTAGCGTAAATAGGAAATATAACATGTGCTCAAAGTAAGGTACAAATTCATATTGTGAAGTTAATATGTTGAATTCTGATTTTTTTCAGCATGTAGGTTGGCATAATAAAAAGGTATTTCTTCATAAGCCTAAATATACTACCATTTTGATAAGCAGAGAGGAAGGGGATAAAAATGTTTTTCATCACAATACTGCATTTGACTCTTAGTCTCCACATTCTTCATCTCCTCTAATTCTTTCAAATTGACAATTCTAGTAAGGACATAAGGAGATACTTACTTTTGTTTCTCAGAAGAAAAAATATTCACTATACATTAAAGCTTTCTGAACTGAGATAATCAAAATCCATGAATGCATCAGCTGACTAACTGAAAAATTAATTTGAAATTACTGTGTTGTTTAGCGTTGGAATGTTTATTTACTCTTCACTGGTTACCATTATCTAAATAAGAAGCCTTCATAAAGATGGTTGTATGTAACACTTGTTGGAACATATATAATTGAGGATGTATGAATTTAAGTTCATTCATTTGCCTGTAAAATGTTTGAATGACTAAAATACATATGTAGTATACCTTACAAACCACATACAAGTATGAATTTTGGCTTTGAAAAGAAAGTTCATAAATCAAAGAATGATTAGTAGGGCAGTTCAGCCATTCATTTTATTGAAACATCACATAGTGCTCTCAGATTTTATCACTGATTACTTTAAAGTGGCTTGAGCCAGATCCTCAGTCTGCATAAACTGGGGACAGCATTCACCTATCCTTAAAAGTTTTGGAAACTTATTCTGAAAGAACTAGGATGTGGTAGTGACAATCCATATTAAAGCTGTTTAAATGTTCTTAAAAATTTACATTTGAATATACATTTGCAAGTTAAATTTACAGTGTGACTATCCTCCCTATTATGCTGCTGATGGGATTGAAAGAGACATTTTTTTGCTGAACATTGAACATAACTTTTAAATTTCAGCTAAAACAGGTCAACTACTCTTTAGAAATGGAAAAAAAATTGTTTATGAAAAAAAATCTTGTCGTTTGGATGAAGAAAACTAATGTTTTCATACTTTCAGCAAACGCTCGGAGTCGGGGAGCTGGAGAAATAGGAGAGGATCAGCATGAATTCAGAGAGCTGTTTTGCTGTCTGCATGAAAGACACCTGCCATTGGCTGACTTACAAACTACTGAAAAAAGGTTGCTTGGACATGCTAAATATGGGGTTTTGTGCGTCTGCCAGTGTATTCTCTGAAGATGCCATCTGCACTGAGCATGTGGCAGCGCAAGAAGACTTTGTGGATTCGAGGGTCCACTGAGGTTATGGGCCCATGAGCCACAAACAAGAAGGCTCTCTCCTAACTATGCAACAATGTGCTTGCTGCTTCCCAGTGACGGTGGAAGAAGAAGAAAATGTAACATATGCAGTAATCAAATGTATGTACATCTGAGTACAAAGCTTTAAGATGTAAATGTTTTTCTAACTCAGACAACTTCTACTTATGTAGGAAAACATGGCACTGACTTGTCCTGGGTTCAGCAGTAGCAGTCATTTTTATCCTTCTTAGTGACTGGTGCTGTGCTGTGTTTATGACTTTCGGTCTGGGAACAGTACTGATAATACCAATGTTTGTAGCTACTGCTTAGAATGTTTAC
>WYDI02033249.1:13127-28597 GCA_009867235.2 Psittacus erithacus | reverse complement strand
TTCAAGGCCAGGTTGGACACAGGGGCTTGGAGCAAGCTGCTCTAGTGGAAGGTGTCCCTGCCCGTGGCAGGGGTTGAGACTGGATGAGCTTTAAGGTCCCTTCCAACACAAACCATTCTATAGTTCAGTGATTCTAAGATCAGTGAGGAAGGTGCTGGAAGGGCAGGACGAGCCCCATACACTCACCCCATCTCGGTTGATTTCACCTCCATCCCCACCACATCACGCTGTGCCTCTGTACACTTGCTTTTGAAAGCTCTCTGCTTCCAGAAACATGGTTTTAGCAGTAAACAGTTTACAGAGTTATTTACAGCTCAATTTACAGAGCATCCTACCGGAACAGTGACGGAATGCTGCGGCGCGCACTGTCTGCCGAGTGTGGTCAGCAGGAGGAGTCTTCTCTGGGCTCTTTAATGCATTTTGCACCCCTTTCCTTCCTCCACTCCACAACCATCTAATGAGTTACAACACGAACCTTGCACACAGGAAACCTGAATGTAGAAAACGACAAGGAGCCCAGAAGTGCAATCAAAGAAAAGCCAAAAACGTGTTACCTATAATTTTCATACTTTTTTTTTTATTATCCCAAAGGATTTATACTTGAGCTCTGCCAGAAGCCTGGGGAGATGGGCAATTTGTGAGAGGAACAATGCACAGTGCCACCACTGCCATGTTCAGAGGGAGATGCTAACAGGGCAGGCTCCTCATTGCGCACCAGCACCTGGTTTTGCTTGGACTGGATTTTGAATTTCACTTTTATTACCTTTGAGCCTGAAATCTTTCAAGGAAGCCCCCAAAATCTTTGAAACTTTGCTCACAAGTGAAGGCAGGAAAAGTTTTACCCTCAATTTAAGTGAATACAGAGACAAGAGAGCCCAAGACAGTTTGGAAACATGTAGCTGAGAAGGTCTCCTATGATCTGTCACAGAATGGGGCTGCTCAGCACTTCCTGGACTAGTCTGTCAATCTGAGGCTCAATTCCTCAAAGTTCATCGTATGGAGCTCCTTAACTGAAAGCGCCTAGAGAAGTGCAAATGGCTTCTGTCTTAACAAAATACCAGGTATGTCAGAAGAAAGATGGAGATTGCTTCCTGGGGAGCAGCTTTAGAAATGAGCTCTCCAAAGCTGCATCAGCACCATGATCTCACTTGGGTTTGGGGCTCCTCTATGAGCTGGTTTCTCCAAAGACACAGCAATGGCCCTGTGCCCCAGGAAAAGGGACTATCACCCTGTCATGGCCCAAGGCACAGTGCTGCCTCTCCAAATCACAACTGAGATTTTTCAGACCTCAGACCTAATGAACAGACGTTCTCTAGATGGTGTGATGGGCACTCCAGATCCCGGATGGCTGGCTGAACCTGCAAAGACAGGTCTTTCAGGCAGCAGCAAAACCCAGCACTGGCTGGAATGGGAGGCAGTGGTGGGGCAGCACTGTGCTGGTTCAGTGCTCCCCACACAAAGCACAGCTCAAAGCTCAGCAGCAGCAGACGCTGGGCGCTGGCACAGCAGCTGAGGAGCAGCAATGGCAGCCAAATGTATGAGATCTTTAGGCACCCTGCAGCTGTGGCTGCCTGGGCTCTGCTGGCTTCCCTTGCCCTGGGAGGGGACGTGGTGGGATTCAGCTTCTCCATGGCTGCAGTTGCTCAGATCAGTGCAGGCAACTCGTGAACTCCAGTTCCCTCTAAACACATCTTGCTGCTCAACCCAGCAAGTGTACTGTTCTACTCAGCTCTGCCTGGATTCTAGTACAACAGACCAGTGCCAGCATGGAAGCCTAGCACCCACCAGGCACATGCAGCCCACCGCAGCCCATCCAGCTCCTCTGCATGCGTCTGGCTCCTGCAGGGCTCTCTAGACAAGTGCTTGTGAGCCCCTTGGCACTGCAGAGCCTGTCAGAAACACCAGCCTCAGCTGGGCCAGGGCCGCGCACCACTGGCAGGCACAGGGTTGCACCAGATTTTGCCAGCTGTGGATGCCGCCCACAGCTGTTGTATGTGACCTCTCCTCCCTGCACCATCTGAATTTTCTGGGCTCCGAGAAAGCATGTACTCATATAACCAAAACCAGATACAGGAGGAGAGGAACCTGTTTAAGATTTGAGATGACAATCCTGCCCTCAGTTACACTTTCTTGAACAAGAGCAGATTTGGTTAGTAACAAGATACAGACCTAATTCTGATTATTTTTACACCAGCAAAGCCAATGACTCTGGGAGAATGAGAAATGCTTTGCACTGGCACTGGTGCAACACCAACCACCGTTGCTGTTTAGGGCCCTGGACATTTTCTCTGCAATACGGTTTCAAACGCTTGCGAGAGCTGAAAACAAAGAAACAAAACACCAGCCTCGTGCAGACTTTAGAAATGAAAAATAGAATGTCCAGGAAATCCCTGCGAGGGTTTGGGCTGAACAGGAAGATCCATTACAGAACATTTTCAACTTTTTTTGGTGGATTTTTTTCAACTTGCAAGCAGCAGAACGCCAAAACGCTAACAGGCAGGGCAAATCGAGCACAAATCAAATATTCTGTGGCCTGGGTTAGAAATTAAGGCAGTGTTTATTTTTTTATGCTTTACACTTTGGCCAGCATTTATCCCAAATGAAGGCAGCAAATGTTATTAGATTTCATGGAATGTAAATAAACAGTTATTGGTAAATACATTTTGGTGGTCTGCTTGTTACACTGCATGTCAGGAAAACTATAGGGAACTGGCAGGAGTTCAGACATCTTCAAGGAACACAGAAAACAGACATATTTTACTAATTATAGCTAACAAAAACACTCTGAGATTACAGTTAAATTACATTAAAACATAACTTGTTGGCAAAGGCTGTGAGCATAATGCTTTCCCTATATCTTTCTGTATAATGTTTCATCAGAACAGAGTAGTAACATCGAGAAACCTTGGCACAGACCAAACGTCAGGGCTGGTCCAGGCTGGTCACTTGGTTTCCTCACTAACTTCTGTAGGTCCAGTGTAGTTTCTAAGAGGTTGAAGACCTGGGTTTGCCCACAGCAGGTACTGCAGAGGGGTTACCTGACATCCTTATCTGAGCCTGGGCAGGAAAAAGAGGCACCTGCTACATGAAAGGGGCAGTGTGGTTCAGTGAATGCTGGGAGAGCAGAAGCAGTGACAGGTGGAAGGCTCCCAGAAGGAGCTTCTGTATCCACAACATCTCCCCTGGAGGGACTGAGCCACCTCTGGCTCTGCTGCACTTTCTGCTTCTGTCTTTGCAGACGCTTAGAATCACGGAAAGGCTTGAGCTGAGACCTTAAAGATGATCCAGTTCCACTCCTCTGCCATGGGCAGGGACACCTTCCACTAGACCATGGTGTCTTCCGGGTCTTCTCTGCAATGTATCTGAGACAAGGGGAGAAAGAAGTGATGGCTCTGTTCTGGAGTCTTCTGTGGAGCACAAAGTCATGTTTTGGCTGTGTCACTATATGGGGACCTCCAGCAGCCAATCACATAGCTAAAATCAGACACATGCCTTGACCCAACTCAGCAGCTCCCAAATGACCTATTCACCTCCTTACAGAAGTGGATCTGATCATACCAGCCCAGGCCACGTTTGTGGCACAGCTGCTAAGGTCTCCGGCTGTCCACCCCATTGTCACTCCCCAGCTACCCAACCTGGCCCATGGCACTACAGCCCCACCACCAATGCAAACCACTTCTGCAAGAGCAGACCTTTCTTAGCCACAGGAGGAAAGCAAGGCCCTCCTGCAGAAATCCTTCTGTTTGACAATGTCCAGAGTTTCCATGGCAAATAAGCCGTAGCCAACACTGTCTCTGCCATGTGCAGTGAGCGACCCGCTGCATGAGGCATGCATGTGAAACCACTGTGGAGCTGGTTGCATTACACTGAGTCACATTACAAACAATTAACTTCTTTTTATTTAAGTACAGTTCACATGAAGTAACTCAATAAAGAAAGATGCTCAGAAGCATCGCATGTGAGCAGCATTAGGGTCACAGAACCACCAGGTGCAATGTGTTATTCTACTCTCCCATGGCTGTACATCAGGAGGTGACAAGACTGGTACTTTACGGAAAGCCTCTGAACTAAATCAATCTCCTTCCTTCTGCTGGGGGTTGTTAACACTGAGCAGTCCCTGGCAGGGTAATGCAGCCCTGGTAGCTCTGCTGTGCCACCCATGAATATCCCAACCCTGGCAGTGTTCAAGGCCAGGTTGGACACAGGGGCTTGGAGCAAGCTGCTCTAGTGGAAGGTGTCCCTGCCCGTGGCAGAGGGTTGGAATTAGATGAGCTTTAAGGTCCCATTCTAGGATTCTATGATTCTGTGATCATCTATTTTAAAACGAGGTGAATCAAGGTGGTCATTTAATCTGACCATTTAACCTGACCATTTAACCTGACCACAAGTAGACTACAAGAAAGGCATGTATCATTTTGTCTGCAAAGTAAATGAAAGAAGAGTATCAGAGAATATCATATATACAGAGTTACCTCCCCAGAATACTAATAACACTCCTGCCACTGCGCCCTACTGCAGAAACACACGGTTTCCGTGACTCGGGTTACTCTTATGTCCATGCCCATGTGTAAAGAAATCCTCTAATGAAATCATGCTTTGCGATTACCCATGGTAATCTCTTCACTTGGACTGACTTTCTGACACATTTATGGCCCATTCTTTGCTGGGAAGATTTTTACAGGGGATCTGAAGTTTAAAAGAAGACAGATGACAAGCTGTGATCGCGAGGAGGAGAGGCTCACCATATGGAAATAGAAAGCCCTGGCTCTCTCCTCTATCCCTCCTCCCCCCTCCCCTGCCGAGTTTCTCTACTTCACATGATGCTATTGGGATTTGAAGATCAGAATACAAATTAAATTATTAAACAAGGAACAAAAAAAAAAAAGAGCTTGGGCCTTTTCTCTCCATCCTCCCATGTGATCAGTAATTATAAATCAAAGTGGGGAAAACAAACCCGCTGGAAGCTGGCATCTGGGATATAGCCCAGTTGCCTGCAGAAGGATATAATGCTCAGGCGACACGTATGTGCCTTTGCATGCTATGGGGGTTCAAGCATGAATGGGTTCTATAGCTAGGAAATTACTGTAATGGCAGAGACTGTTTCACAAAGAATGTTTATTATATTTTTTATGGTTTACTCACTGGGAAAAGCAGAAGCACTACTCCTCAATCCAGCGTGTTTCTCCAACATCAGACACCCAAAAGCCATGCAGTGTCCCCCAAAACAGGACAGCCAAGCCCCTAACTAATGCTTTGTAGCCACCGATGTGTGGTTGCAAGCATTTAAAGCCTAGGCAGTCAAACAGAAACAAATTAATCCATTTCAGCTGGACAGACCTTAAGATGTGATGGGTTTTGAGCTTGTTTTGGTGTGGCACATTTAAACAAGTGGGTGACCCGGCCAGCCTATAGGTCAGGGGCAACCTCTATAGCCCTGGGGCTGGAACTTGCTGCCTGTGGTCCTCACCCCTACACCCTGTGGAAGTGCAGGGGATTCTGCATTGTTGAAAAACCCGAAGCACGTTCTGCAGGCCTCGAGTTTTGAAAGATCTGGCTGAGTTTTCAATGCTGGCTTTGCAAGGCTTGGGCTCAGCTTCTGGCCTCAGTAGCCAGACTTACAAAATAAGCACTTAGTCCTCCCTTAAGTGCAGAGTTGGGCTATATGGACATCCCATTTAGGCATCCATGTTTGAACACGGGCTCCTTGTTTCCAAAATAAATAACTGAATCAATGCTATACAGAGTTTAATCTAAACACATAATGGAATCTAACTCAGATATGCACTGTATTCCATCGACAGGTCCTGGAGATGGCAAACTGAAGCCTGCTTTTATAGTGTGCCAGCTCAGGGACCTGTTCCCAATTTGCAGATTTGGCCTGCTGCATTCTAAAAGATGCTTAATATACTCGATGCATGTTTGTGTTAATGTTTACCATTGAAGTTTTTCATTATTTGATGTTATATTTGGCCACAGCATTAAAATTCCATTGGACCAGTTGAAATCTAGTGTCAAATCAAAGCCAAAGAAGAGTCTTTGTGATAGACATCAGCTGCCATCCAATCAGGTGAAAAAAACATCTATTGTAGGTGTTTTCTTTGTGGCTTTTCCTCTTTTTGCCAAAGAAATAGCAAACACTTTATTTATTAGCTGTTGTTTTTATATGCGTAGCTCTGAGCCCAAAGCCATGGACTAGCATGGAAGCAGAAACCACTCTGCCAGGTGGGCACAGGTCCATCCCATACCAGGGTCAAGTGCAAGTGAGGGCGGCTGACATCTCCCTCTGAGTCCTTCTCCAAGTCCTTGTCATTCGTGATAAACAGGATTACTACCTACAGCCCTTTGGACTCACAAAATGATGTACCCTGGGGACAGCTGAGGGACTGCACTGATTTTTCTGCTGCTTTCAAGCTGCTTGTTGTGACTTGGATCACTATCAACCTTGGAAGCCTGGACAAAAACCGATTTCCCACTGTGCTAGCGCCCAGCACTGCCAGGAGAGCAGCCCTGTCCTAAGAAGCCTCAAGCCTTGATTCACCAAAGTCCTTAAGTACATGCCTAAAATGAGATCTGCACCAGGATATGCTTAAAATGAAATGCTTGCATTGACTCTGCACCTAATGAATGAGCTGGCCTGACCTGGGGGTCTGGTTCTCTCCACTTGCCTGCCTCTGCCTGCAGGCTGAGGGCAAGGTTTTTGTGTGGAAACTCAGTGATACAGGATCAAGAGTCGATCCCCAAGTGCCATGGGGAGTCACAAGCCTTGGGGGGATGCTGAGGACTCTCGGCACTTGCAGACTTTGAGCCTGCAAATCACACACACGCTCACAAAAACCCTTGGCATGGCTCAGCAAGTCCAGAGCGAAAACAAATGAAGGAGGTTTGCCTAAGTCCAGATGTGTCTGAATTCAAAGGGACCTGGAAAATATGATGGCCTGGACAAAAAACCTGGGAAACAACATTTAAACATAAAGCCATGAGGGTAGGTTTGAAAAACAGTCAACGGATATTCTCTCAGCTAGTTAGAAAGCGGAGACCTGTGAATAACCCAGTTTTCAGTCCACCAAAGAGCTGCCAGAGCAGACAGTGATGTTTCAAACTGTGTCCCCTCCCCAGAACATTTTCTCCAAGTTTCTTATCAAAATTCAGATCAGATATTTTGTATTTCAATGAATTCTGTTCTTCAGGATGGCGTTTTCTGATTTTCAAGATTATAAATTAATTCTGTAAATGTCATCTCAGTACATAAGAGCATTTATTTTGTCAGTATTCAAACGGCATGTTTTGATTAATGAAGAGTTCTCACTTTGCTCCAAACTGGATTTCTTTCTGAAATGGGAAACAAAACTCTGCCTGCAAAACTTTGCTTGGCTTTAGTTAAATGCTGAGACACTAAGAAAAAAGATCTGTGGCATTACAGTGAAGTTAACGTTATATACTTATAATATATAGCAGCAGTTCTAAAAAACACTCCCAGCCCTGGGATTACTCATACTGAAATATCCTCTTTAAGAGGCACACAAGAAGTCTGACATTTTAGGGAAAATGAAGCCACATTCCTATGAAGTCCCAGTGGTCACAGGCCACTAAGATGACCCTTGTTAGGGTCAGACTCAGATTTTAGCATTTAGCCCATTAGCATGGCTTATGGGACTGAATGTATTCCTGTATATAGATCTGTTAAATCTAAATGGCCTTAATATATCATTCCTGAAGGCACTGATTTACTAAAAGCCTTTGAGATCCTGATGTTACTGGTTGAGATGTTACACATTACTGGTGCAAAAGTGAAGTAAACCAGCTTTCTCCCAGCATCAGTATTGATGGTAGCGATTGGGTTAGGATGGTTTACCAGATCCTCCCACATCAGCTCCTCGTATTTTAATGTTTCTGGTATACACTTTTCAAAGGGGTGGATAGGTTAAGGTTTGTTTTGAGACCTGTTGCTGCTGCTGGCTGCATGCTGCAGAGAGTATCTGTTGGAACTGGAAAGTTTGGGAAGTTGTTCCCTTTAGAAAAAAAGTCTTTGTCACAATTTAGTGAAGTATGCAAAACTGCTAATGCTGGTGCTGGTGCTCAGTGGCAAGCTTCTCTTCTCACCACCACTGTTGTCTTGTCCTAGAATCATAGGATCAGCTAGGTTGGGAAAGACCTTTAAGATCATCAAGTCCAGCTCTCAGCAGACATGTCATTTACGACACCTTGTGCCTACAGCTTCTGGAATCGCCCACTGGCTTTGAATGCCATCCCCTGGTTTAGCTGGTGAGCGCTTGCAGTTGGGTCAGGTTGAAACCACAGAGGCTGAACACCATCGCCCTCTCATGCTTCTGTGTTTACCTGGCACTGATTTCATGAAAGGACAACTTGTCTACTACGAGACAGCCTGAAACAACAGACTGTCCGCTTCCCATAAGACTTAGAACAAATGTAGTGATGGGAAGGCCGTTTGTAGCAATGAGATGTCTTTACACTTTGCTAAAGCAAATCCATTTTTTAAAGCCACCAGCTGCATGGATTTTCAGGCAGCAGACTTCTTAATTGCAGCAAACAGCCTTGGCTACCAATGACCATTTCACCATCTGTAATTTTGAGTTGAAAGCCTATCTTTTATCATCCAGATCCAACCCTAAGAAGCTGTTCCATGCCTGATGCAGAGTAAAAGAAGGGTAGGTGCCTCTTTACAAGCAGCAGGCACTACTTTCCCCTTCTGGTAAAAGAAATACTGTTCTCACAAGGGGCTTGTAGCAGCTTCTAGCTTAAGTCAATAGAAAGACATAGATTTTGGGATCTGGCCATTATACAGCAACAGCACAAGAGCTACACCAGGCTCCTACCTGTAACTTGGATTGCTCTACTGGCTCCATTGAGCAAACCCTTTTTTATTAGCAGAGGATCTAGTCCACGTACTATCAGAGCTTGCTGCGGTTATCCTGAGCCCTATCAGCTATGAATCGGGCCTCCGGAGTTGTTACATCTACCACTTCTAAACAAAATGGGCTTGTAGTATCAATGAAATGGCATCAGAGAAAGCTTATAGCAAATATTATACGTGAAACATTAACCATGATGCTCACAGTCCTAGAAAGGTCTGATAAGCCGCGATTAAACTTAATTATGGATTATTTTATATTACCTACCTCCAAGCACTGCAGAAAATTGCTTCCTTTTAACTGCCTTGGCTGGCTTGCTCTGACCACACACATACTGGGGGATAGTTTCCCATGATTGATGTATTTGTTTACCAAGCTCCTTGCTCAGATACAGGCCGATTCCCTCTTTAATCAGAGGTGTGAATACCTTAACAGTTGTCAGAGCCCACATTAAGCTCCTGATTAAAAGACAGCCTCACACTTACCATTAAAGAAATACATGAAACGAAGCAAATTCATATACTCAGTATAAAACTCATGATGAGCAAATAGTTATTTTATGTCCCACTTGTCCCACTTGTATCTTATGACAGAAATGTCGCTTTGTTCTTTCTTTGTTGTTTCCTTTAACCAATGAGTAGATGGAAGGGTTTTGGTGAGTTGGGTTTTTTTGCTTTTGCCTAAGGGTGAAAAGCTTCATGAACATCAGTTTTCACTCGACTTCCTTTGAGTGCTTATGTACACTGGCTATTACTCTCTTTTGCTACAGCAATATTACCAATAAAATAAACATGTCAAAATTCAGAAGCACAAACAAGTTCATCTGTGACACTAATTTTGCCTGGCAAATAATTCTCCTTGCTTCTGCAAGGGCTTCCATTTCTTGTGGATCCAAAGCTAATTCATCTTTAATTTGATGTCTCCATCTTATTTTTCTTTCCCAATCTCATTAGAGTAAAAATAGCAAGGATATCCATATGATTAAAGACTTCATGTGCAAGAAAGCAATCTGGTCATAGTGCTCCTTAGCTTTATGTACTTCTTTCTATTTGACAACATTAATTTGCCATCTGTCAGCTCAGTTACATAGTTTACTTGCTGCTTGCTTGACGTTCACCTCCCCCTTTTCGTTGTCAGCTGTTTTTAATAGTTGGGCCTCCTTGAGTGGGCCATTTATGCAGATTTGAAACAGGAGAAATCCTAAAAACTGACCATATGGGAACCCACTTTGTACTCCCCAGGCTGACATAGCCATGCACAGCCCTCCTCCCCCTCCCGGGCACCCCCAGCACTTGAAAAGAAACCCAGTTTTTCCATACATCCATAGCACCTCTCATCTGGGGGACTCCAGAACATCACACAGCAGATGCAAACAGGCCAATTCTGCTCTCTTGGGCAGGTCTGCTGAGGTCAGCTGAATTATAGAATTGTACGAGTTTTCCTGGGAGCTCCAATCAGCCCTAAACATGCAATTAAATAAATAGCAGAGATTGTTAAGATCACATCAGGAAGGTGGCCTGTACAAAATGAGCATGGCAAAATTAGCCCCCTTCCACCAAGGGTGTCCTGCAGGGCCATGTGCTTTACCGCCTTGTCCCATGTGCAACCCAGGTGCAACATACAGCGGATGTTTCACATCAACATCTGCAATAAGGGTTATGGATATAATACAATACCTCAATCTTCTGAGGTAACTGAGTTCCTGAAACTGTTCCTTTTTCATCTAAAAGCCTCAGTTCTAGGGGATAAACACACAAACCCAAACCAAACAAACTGGGAGACGGGTGAAGAGGATTGGGAGATGAATGTAGTGTTTTGGAAAGGAACTGGAACAGGTTGACCCAAGAACTAGTGGCTGCTCCATTCCCAGAAGTGGCATCAAGGAAGTGCCATCAAGGCCAGGTTGAACAGGGCTTGGAGCAAGCTGCTCTAGTGGAAGGTGTCCCTGCCCATGGCAGGGGGTGGAACTGGATGAGCCTTGAGGTCCTTTCCAACACAAACCAGTCTGGGATTTTATGATTCTATAAATGGCACCACCTAAGGTCCCAACTTCCGAGGCACCACTGGAGTGGCAGAATAAAAGCTTTCATCTGATTCTTCAACAATTCTCCCCAAAACTCTGAAATCTTCAGTATCTTCATGCTGCCATTTCCTCATTATTGTTGTTCATTTACAATATATTGTCTCTGGAAACACTTCCTTTGTATAGTATTTTTGAAGTGATCTTGCAAATATATCTATAAAAGTTCTGTTATAATTAATATTCTCTTATCTTTCAAAATCAACGATTGAGAGTGGAGCCCAGTGGGCAGCAACTCAGCCTTTCTGTGAACAATCCTATTTCCCACTTGAGGCTGAGAAGGTAAAAACTGAACACTTCTCCTTTTATTGGAAATGCCCTGGTTGGGGACAGGACGCTTTCACAGCAGCATCTCCAGAGCATCTGGAGCTGATGTGGGAGGGGAGCCTGGCTGTCACATTGACAGCACTGCAACGGTGGAGGCATTTTTTTTCCCAGATCTCAAACATTTAACCTCCTAAACTCATATCTGATGCTCAGAGTTATGCTTACAAAAGGAAATACATTAGTTTATATATCTGAAATAATATCAATTGATCTGAATATACAGCAAACCTGATTCTGTCCGTTTCTTCTATGTGATTTTCCTGCCAGTGGGAGAGTTTCAGAATACTCAGAAGCACTGAATTGAAAAGAGGAACTTTCCTCCTGAGCAGAAAACCAACATCAAGACTGGTTATTGCTTAATTCATGGGGGGAAACTGAGCTGTGCAAGCTAAGGGCTTCATAGCTCACTGGAGCACTGAGCACATGGGCTGCCCTTTGCCAGTCAGACTGGCCCATGCTCTTACTTTTCCACCTAAATATTGTGATGGGAAGTATCTGTAGAAAGGTTTTCATCCTCAGGAGTAGCTTAGTTACCTGCAGATAAGTGAATTAAGTGGTTTGTATCAACACCAGAATTCATTCCATTCCAGAGCTGCCATGTGCTTTGTGTATGCCTTTTCAGGAAAAAGTGGCATTATCAGGGCTGTGACTCTTCACACTGGTGTTGTGTTTGTTGTTTGTTCTTCCCTGGTTGCTTTCTCAAAAACTCATTTCCAAGTAATTAGGGAAAAATGTAAAAAACTTAAAACCTTTTAAACCGGAAGGCCAGTAGCAGAGGTAGAACAGTATCTATGGTCCAGACAGCTTAAACATAAAGCATTTATGATCCTTCCTCACAGCCTTGCAGGGAGGAAGCAAGGCTGCAAAGGGACCTTAGTCTCTGTGACCACCACCAGAAATCCATCACAAAGGAGGAATGATATCATGGACAATATCAGCAGAGGGTGGTTCAACTCAGGCTGCTCCTGGAGCTCATCTGAATGTGGTTTTGCTGGTTTTGATCCACACTCCAGGCAGAAAAACAGCCAGTGCTGGGGCAGGTCCTTGGCAAGGAACCCAGAAGAGAGCTGCTGGTGCTGGGGAGAGAAGGGTGATCCTACCTCAGGCGGCTTGGTCAGAGGGCTGATTACAGGCATGGAGGCTGACAATACTTTACATCAGGATTGCTATTTCCACAAAAGCAAAGATGGAAATGACTTTCTAGCTCTGATAGCCCAATCCTGGTATCAGCAGCCATGAGAGGATCACCCCAGTAAAGGGAAGTCCAGCTGTGAGACAGAGTCAAACTAATACCTCCAGCACCGCTCCCCCAATGTGAGCATGACCAGATGTGTGCTGCCTCTGGGGCTACAGCTGTCTGGTAATTCAGAACAGTCTCCAGGCTGCTCTCATTTAAGTTGGGGGCCAATGCACAGCTCACTTCAGACAGAGTTCAAAGGCTGCCCCGAGCTGCTCTGCATGCAGGCTGGCTGCCGGCTGGACCCAGGGCACTGCTGCCACCAGCCACTTGCCAGCTTCAGCTTCCAACCCTGCGCTGGGCTATGAGCTACAAATGGGACTGGTGAGTTGGTGGCTGTAATGGGCTACCCAAGGGGTCCTCACACCTCCTCCAGGAACCCTGGTAAGTTCTGCTGTGCATCACCTCTCTGTAATGTATAGATGCACCCATATTCATGTAGCTCATGCTAAAATGTAGTCCTACAAAGATATCCAAAGGTGGTTTTAGGCTGAAAAAGCTCATCCCATACTTGCATGGCAAAGATACTTACCTTAAACTTGGTACCAAAGGCAGCATTTCATAATTTCAAAACATAACCTCTGTTCCAAACATTTCCCAGTATCAGCACATGTTGGATGCAGATATCCAAACATTTAGGAGTGGCTTTTTGGGGCTGTAAGCTCCGCATCACTGGCCAAACCTTGCCTCATGCAGACAACATGCTGGTATAGACGATAGAACCTATAATGGCAAAACAAATCCACCAACACTTTGACCAAAAACAGAAACAGCGGGAAAAAAAGGAACACTGACATGATGCTGCTGGCAAAACTTGGCAGCAATGTTCAGTCTAAGAAAGATGAGCCATTTCCATTTACAATAGGGCCTGACAGCTTCTGGGACACACTGCCTTACAGAGGCTGGATTCATTTTAGAGGCATGGGAGTTTAGTGAACCAACCAGTCCTCTTCCTCTCAGGGAAGACTCATTAGCCACAGGGAAACTCAGTGTGAATGGGAGGTGTGTGTGGGGTATGGGTAATTACACAGGCACCTTAGAAATAAATCACCATCCTACTGTTGATATGACTGCAAACCTGGAACTGATCCTCATTTTAGCCTGGGAGAAGGTCTTCAGCAACACTCTATAAACTACAAAGAAAAGAAAAGGAAATTGACTTTAAAACCAACATTTTAATAATACTGAGGTGTTGACAAAACCCTTGGAGAGCAAAGGAGCTCCATCACACGGGATGGACTCACTGCCCGGGAAGTGGCTCCTGGGGCACTGCTGGGGTCAATGTTAGCTCAGTGACTACTGCTATCACTGTGTCTGGAGAGGATGCTGTGGTGGGAAACAGGCTGCAGGGATACACATGCTGGAACTGGCTATCACACTGAGTACCTTCAAACACTTCTACCCTGCAGGAGCAACAACAGAGGCAGGACTCCCGCCACCTGAATAGGAACCTGCAGGGCCCTGGTGCTTGGCAGCATCACAGGATGTGAAACATGGTTAGAGCTGCTGTATTTCTTAACAGGGAATCCCAGAGTGAACTGGGATGCATGCTCCCAAAGCATGTGAGCAGCTAGCCTGGGATGGAAACGCGAGCACAAAATGCAAGTCTGCTGTCTAGCAAATAGACTTGGGGGCCCTAATACCTGAGGTGCATATACTCTACTACTCAATGCACGCATACAGTGACTGTTTACCCTGCAAAAATATAAGCCAGGCTCTTGGGCACACTACATACATGAGTACACTCAAAGTCCCCTCTGGCTTTCAGCAGGCCACCTGACATCCAGCTGTCCTACAGATGCAATGCAGTGTCAGTGCTAAAAGAGACATAACGATGCTGGTGGAGAGGGTGGACCTGAGGAATTCCCTTAGGTTACATCAGAAAAATTCAAATCTGGGAGGTTCAGGATGCTCTTCTGAAAGCCTGGTTACATTAATTCAATGCCCAGAAACATATGAGCTAGCCCAGTTGTAGGAGCATTGCTTTCTTGAAAATCTAAGGCTCTGTTCTCTTCCCTATAATTGAGATGATATTTCTGACTGCCTTTTCAGCAATGGATGTCTCCTGCCCTGGGGACATGCAATGTCTTAAGCCAGCAGGTCAGCAACCTTTACAGAAACCAGGCAGACAGCAATGTAACAAAAATCACATTGATGCTGTGTTAGACCATGGTGCAGGGTGCTTGCAAAGGTACTCTGCTTTCTGCAGCAAAGCATGCTGTTAGACCCAAACCCACGAGGGACAGGCATCAGAGTCCCCAAGTGACAACCTGAGTAATGCAATACAAAAAGTCACAGAAGAACTCCACAGAACACAGAGGCCCTGACCCACAGCTGATGCACTCTGCTACCTCCTGACTGGTTTTGATAAAATGATGCTGTTTCCAGCCAGCTGAGAGTCTCCCCCTGGTCTATGGCTCAGGCAGAGGTTTAAGAGCCACATAATAACCCCAGTCATCTCATAAAGCACTGCTGTTGAGCTGCCACACTGAGCAGAAAGGACAAGCAGCGGTGGCTCCAGGTAGCCACCTAACCACTGGTCATGTCAGTCACGCTCAGGTGGCTTAAAGGAATTAATTTTCCATTTAATTTGGGTAATTTTCCCAGAAAGTCTCAACTCCTGAATACAAATAAGAGCTGCTTAGAAAACACTTCATTGCACTTGGCTACTGTTCGGCACTACACTGAGTCAGACGAGGAGCTCCTGGGCAGAGCAGTATGGCTCAGTGTTACTGCAGACACCTTTCTGAGTTTACCTGCAGCCAGGAGTTCAGCCTGTGAGCAGCCAAACAGGCTCGAGGTCTGCAGTTATCTGCTGCTTACCACAGAACCCCAGACTGGTTTGTGTTGAAGGGACCTCAAAGCTCATCCAGTTCCAGCCCCTGCCACGGGCAGGGACACCTTCCACTAGAGCAGTTTGCTCCAAGCCCCTGTGTCCAACCTGGCCTTGAACACT
>WYDI02033249.1:0-12815 GCA_009867235.2 Psittacus erithacus | reverse complement strand
TGGCAGGTTAAAGCCATTCCCCTTGTGCTGTCCCTCCAGGCCCTTGTCCAAAGCCCCTCTCCAGGTTTCTTGTAGCCTCTTTAGGCACTGGGAGCTGCTCTAAGGTCTCCCTGGAGCCTTTTAGTCTCCAGGCTGAATCAGCCCAGCTCTCACCCTGTCTTTGGTCATGCCCTGCTATTTCAACCTGCTAAAAGGGAACCAAAACCCCTTAAATAAGTTAATTTTACATCTCTCTCCAACCTTAATGTGTGTTACCTTCCTGGGTCACCTGCAGAGTGAGGTGCTGGCTGGGACTGCAGGAGAGGGGGATGTGAGGCAGGCAGCAAAGCCCGGCACTGCTGCCATTCCCTGCTCCTCACTGCTCAGCTTCCCTCTCCATGTCTCCACCCCTGCTTTGCTTTCCTTATTCTTTTACATTGTGGTTGGTTTTCAGATGCACCATAAAAATCTGCATGCTGGGAATACTGTGGTTAAGACATGGGAATGCAAACATTGTGGGAATAACTTGGGTTTTGTTTTTCTTTTCCTTCCCCTTTTTTTCCCTTCTATAAACTAACTTTTCCACTTCTTCAGTATGTTGGCACTTAGAACTTGTTGGCCTGTTAACAGAAACAAGGACTGAAGGGGTCACACGAATTGAAAAACAAGCAGAAGCCTGTTGCAAGCTCTCAGCCAGGGTTTGAGCAGGTAATTCCTGGTGTAAGGGCTTGCACATCTAAGCACTCAGCAGTTGGAAACTCAGGTGGCCGTGACTCATGGACCCTCCGCACTCCAACCCAGTTGCTGCTGTCCTCACCCCCAACTTGTCCCCATTCCTCTCCCCCAGAAGCCTGCTCTCACCCATCCCCAACCTCTCCTGTGTTTTTTTGTCAGCTCCTGTCCAAAGGCCCTCTTCAGACCATCCCTTTCCTTCTCCCAGCTTTGAGAAGATGACCATTAGCTCTTATTACTGTCCACAGTATTGCCCTCAGTGGTCCTTACTGCTATCTCCCTACATGACTGACCCCGTGCATGCTTCTGCATCCTAACAGCTCATTTTAACAGCCACTGGAGGGTCACAGTTGCTGCAAATCTCTACAGAGATCAGGAACACCGCATGGTCTCATCACAGTGCGCCACAACCCAGCCCACTCAATACTGAAGACTTACAGTAGAAAGAGCAAGTTCATGGTGTTGGCTCCATGGCAGCTCCACAGTCACTGGCAGCATATGCTGAAAAACAGCCTAAACCAACAAATCTTTAGATGTCATTAGGGTTGGGACTTTTTCAGTGGCTCTTACAGGTCAGCCCTGGATCACGGCACAGACCAATCTGGGTATGAAAGAGTCAATCATCTGCACAGAATAGTAAGAAGACAAAAAACATTTTCTCAGGGGTGCATTTTGTTTTTCCATCAATGTCTCCTATTATCACATTAGCAACCACTACAAAACCTTCATCCCCACCGCACCCTGCCTTCACACATGTTGAAGGAAGAAAAGGCTGATGTTCCTGTCCTATCACCTGGAGACCTGAGATTGAGGGAGCCTACGCAGAGCCTAGGAGGGGCCTTGCAGGAAAGCAGGCACTGGTAAGGGCTAAGACATGGCCCCAGACGCTCACCTTCTCCCAAAGGCCAGGTTGGATGGAACTTGGAGCAAGCTGCTCTAGTGGAAGGTGTCTCTGCCCATGGCAGGGGTTGGAATTGGATGTGCTTTAAAGTCCCTTCCAACACAAACCAGTCTGGGATTCTGTGGGGCTATAAAGTCTCACTCTGCTTCCTAGGAAGTACTGCTTTTCAGGAAACAGTATTCTGGTTTTTGCCTTTTCAGTAAAGAAAAATTCCCAGTTTTTCTGAAAGGACTTGAGATGTGATACTGTTAAACATTAAAAAAATAATGAAGAAAGCTTTTCTTTTTTATGATCTTGACCTACATCTCCTGTACGTTTTGGGTTGGTTGTACGATGCTGTTCATCATTTTTTCACTCTTCGTCAATGTCTTTGGAACCTCTGTGTTTGGTCTGTTTCTGAAGGGCTTTAGATACTGATGTCTACTCCAAAAACAAGGGGGTTATTTGAGCTCTTAGTCCCTGTACTACCTGCAGAGCTCCTGGGGAAGCGCCGTTGTAGCAGGTCATAAGTAATAATTAGCATTATTTATAGTGGGGCCTGCAGAACAGAATTGAAAGTGTCATCAGATTTTACATCCAAAATATTGTCTAACTTAGTCCTTTCTAATTCCCAGGCATTGCTGTGGGAAGATACAATTGCACATGTAAATACTTTCCCATGCCTCCTCACCATGTGCATATTTCGCATGTGTAAAGCATATGGGAATGTACATAGGGCCTCGTTGGAAATGTAGTGTGTGTGTAAATTGTTGCTTGTCTACATCTGTGTATCTAATTGCATGTGAAAATCACTACTTTAGTTGCATCAATGAAATACAACTTTTTGAAAATATAGCTTGCATGTGTTTCTCATTCATTTTAGTAAGGCACAAGATGATCCAGTTGAAAAACAGTAGCTAAGACCAGATGTTCTTCTGTTCCTCCAGCGTGAGAGAAGCAGCTCAGCCTTAAGAAACTCAAAGCTGCTTAGTTTAGGATGCTTGCAGTATCATGGGAGAGAAAGATCATCTCCTTCGTCAGCCTCCTTTTCCAAGAACTCCGACCTATCCCTAACAATGTTTACAGCAGAAGTTCACCTCTGCTTCCCGTAATTTAGAATCAAGCACCAAGTCATCATCAAGTGCTGATGAGCAACAGTGAAGATGCTGTGGTCATTTAGTGGCAACCAGGGGATGCTCCTGGGGACACTCCTGGACGGTTAAGACTGGACATATAGCAGAGGTTTAATGAAGTATATGATGAGAACGGCAAGTCACCCAGCTGTGCCAATAGTCATTTTTAAGCTATGTGCCTATTTTCTAAACAGCTGAGTTTTAAAAATTTTAAGAACTCCTTGAATTTTTCCACAACTCTGCTCTGCTGTGGTCATATTTCCAAATTCAATGTACCTCTTACTCCTCCACTTAAAACATTCACTTTTCATTAAACCTGCAGGAAAAACAAAATCTGGATTACTTTCAAATTATTGGCCAAGCTCAAAGAGACATCCCAGCCCTTTATGGGGTGCAGATAAAAGAGCTCACAGTCCCTGCTCTGCCAGGAAAAACGTTCACTTTCTGTGAAAAACATTAAGAAATCAAATGAAGAGCTTATTAAATTTCGAGATGCAAGAATTTACGAATTGGACAGCAGTGCATGCATATGTCAGACCCCAGAGATGAGATGGTGCCTGTCATAAACTGCTGCTGGATGCGTAAATAAGACTCACTGTGCTCTCCCCCAGCCATGGAGTATTGAAGTAGGAGCTGGGGCTGAAAGCACTCTTTGTGAGAATCAGCTCCAAAGATTTATGTGCAAGAACCTTTTCTTTATTTACCAGCTTGCTGAGACTGACAAAGTATTTGATAGCTTGGAGCCTCCAGCCTGAGAGCCTGGCTTGTAAGAGCATCTGTCAGTGATTGTACCTGCTTTGCTATTTATTTTTCAGTGTCCCAATCTGCAAGTGTCCTCCTGTCTGGTCGGTGAAGGACCTGCTCCACACTCTCTTCCTTTCCACCTCTTCCAAAAGCCTCAGACAAAACTGATTTGGGTGCTTTATTCTAGGACACATGAACCTAATCCTCTGCTTTTCAAAGAAGCATTAGTTATTCCAATAGTTATTCTAAAGTATTAGTTATTCTTCTGAAGAGAGGTGTTTTAGTTGGCAGAGGTGCTCACTGGCCATTGCAGGTGTTGGAAGTGGAGTTGTACCCAAGGGAGTGATGACTATTAAAAAGCACTCCCTCTTAGCCATCAGCTCTATAAAGTTACTTTTACAAATAACTGTAGGCTATACAGGGAAGACAAGTCATCTCTATGCTTATCAACCCCATGGACATTTATTGCTATTACTAATAAATGCATGAGAAGCTTTGACTTGCAGAGCCCACTCTGAGTTTGCAGAGTCTGCAGCTACAAAAAGCTTTTCACTTCTTACCAGTAAACTTACTGTATTTGATCTGCAAACGGGCACAGAGCAATGTCTCATTTATAAATGCAAATATGTCAACAGGGCTGTGTATGTGTCCACTCAGAGATGCAGCAGACATCTGCCAACTTACCCTGGGAGCTGGGTGAGAAAAGCAGCTGGTATTTTCTCCTTGATCAGGTAAATACAATACATGCACAGCTAGAGCATATTAGAAATATGTACCCATTTGTAAGTTTTCCTAAATGGCCACATTACACAGAGCTCTTGGCTGGGGAGTTTCATGACAGTTCATATTTTTCTCCTTCAAGTTAGGTGCATGGGTAAGAAGGCTGGAAGACCACTTAGCTTGGAATATGCTGCTTATGATACTGCATGCTTTCTTCTTCCTTTCTTCTAGCAAGATCATATCCAGCTTCCTGATTAATTCTGTTCTAAATACAACTTACACAGAGCAGATGAAATATTTGCAAACCTTATCCGCATTTTTGTGCGTATGTTGTTGCTCTTATATTGGATTTTCCTTAGTGTGCAGGGAGTGAGACTATGAACAAGATATTGAAATGTCTGAGTGAGACCACCAGCTCCCTGGAGCAAGCGGCTGTCCTCCCTGCCTCGAGTATTCCACTCTTCCCATCCCACACAGACCTGCTTTATGAAATGACCGGGGGCAAGTGTCTCATCTTTGCCCAAGGACTTTCTCCCCGAGACAATCCTCCAGGCAGTCCCAAGCCCTGAGTTCCACAGCCTGCACCTTCCATTCTGGGTTAGAGAGCAGGGTCCATGCTGGGGAAGAGAGGGCTTGTGCCACGGATGTGGCCAAAGCAACAAAAGGTCTTCCTTGACATCACTCTGTGATCTATTTAGGTACCGCTAGGTATCCTCTGATAGCACAGAAAAGATCTCAAATCACCAAGCCTACAAACTGCAGGCAATTGGATAGTTTTTGTAGCAACAGTATTTTAGGGTGACCCCTGGTTAGCGTTCCTCATCTCCTTTGCAAGAAGAGGGGCATCTGGATCCAACAGTGGCCTCCTGATGAAGGACAGTGTCCATAGGAAGAACAGTGTCCCTAAGAGTACTCCCTGTCAAGCTTCCATGTTTCTACATCTCATCCAAATGTTTTGCCACATATTTCTTTTCCTAGTTTCACCTGGTAGTTCACATGACCTAAAGCCATCTTCAGACATCCTGGGACATTTTTCACTTGCTGTGCATGACTCAGCAAGCCCACAATGATGAGAAAAACACACCTTAAAAGTCAGCTTTCTCCTGATGCCCACCAGGCTGCCTCTATCCCTCCAGTGCTCCAAGTGCTGGAGTGCAAACCTGACGATGCCACGTACCTCCAAACAGGGCATTCATTTTTTTCATAGTCATTAGCTAAGACTCAGCAGCCTTCAACCAAGAATCAAGCAGGCTCTGGCAGAACGGTGGTCGGAGTCTCCCTCCACTCATTCAGAACATGTTATTGCTGGGGCGAGAAGCAAACACAGCCGACCAGTAATGCCTGCTTCCAAGGAAAACACTCCCTTTACTGTATCTGGTGTTTTGAAATGGACGAAAATAAATTATTTATTATCATGACTTTTGGGCTGAACCTGTTTATATGGGCTTGCATCTGTCTGATCTGAAGAGTGAGTCACTGACTGACAGACACCCTGTTGGCTGGTCCAGTTACTTACATTATGTCCATACTGTTCCAACAGCTTAAATAAAAATAGCAAGCTTGAAACTTCTCCTCTGCTGGCATTTCTTCATAGAGACGGGGTGTTGCTTAAAGAAACATCAAATCACTCTTAAAGAGGTCAGATCTGCAGGGTGAAATGGTAAAATTAATGGTGAGGCTCCCTGGCTGCACATTTCCAGTCCGGCTTTAGACCCCTCAGCAGCAGAGCTGGATGCCAAGGGAATGGGCGAGGAGGTTTGGACGACGTGTGAACTGCTCCAGAGCTGCCCACAAAATATCAGTCAATAGGAATTAAACATCTGCTCAAGTCCAAAATTTGCAGCCCTCCTGTCACTGCCAGCCCCTTCCACATCTGGCAGTGGGGGCAAACTCCAGAGTGGGTTTTCAACACACGCCAAGTTAATTCTTTTTCCTCCTTTTTACTTTGTACCCCTTCAGACCCAGTGAAGACTGAAGTGAGAGCTGCGGATAAGTCTTTTGGAGAGAGCGCGTGATGGAGGAGTGGGACAGCAGCAGAACTCTCCCATCTTTGTGTTAAGTGGCCTTTGTTAGATCATACAGAATTGCCGAAACATGACTCAGAATAGAAATATCCCTTTCTTCACTATTCCATCCAGCCAAGTACAAATGTATCCTCATTTGCTTGATTAGGTAGGAACTGAAAGCGGCTGACAGCAAACACTGTATCCGTTTAAACAAGCAAATTGGCACAACTGGCAGACAGCATTCCCATGTGCCTGGGCCCCCAAATGGCTTTTCTGGGATATACTATAGCCATAAATGCTGCTAAATCCTACTGGTGTGAAGCCAGGAGCAGGAAAGCAAGAAGGGTCTTGGACACTTTGTAGGTCAGAGTCAATACTGCCTTTGCAGTGTGGAGGTATGGCATGAGAAGAGGCATTAGCCATCTCACAGCCTCCTGGAAGACTTTAGTACCATGGTAAGAAAGAGAAGGTCCTAGAGAGCCTTCTACCTCCCTCAACACTGTGCAGGCTGCAATTCCTTACCTGGCATGTCTTTCTGATAACTATTTTGCAATATCTTGTGACCACAAAGAATATTTATGCTGCTATACACATCTGAGTGTCTGTCTGTCTGCCAGGAACGGAGCAAAACCCAAACCATAGTCAGGACTTACCTGTAGATATTTGAGTTGTTCAGCATTTTCATTTAATATGCCTGATCAGGATTAGGAGCTCAACCACATCAGATGGTCTAAAGCAAACACTGCCACTTGCCTTTTGTCTCGGAAGAAGTCATAATTCAGTGAGTACAGCCACCTGTGGGCTAGACCTGTATGTGATTAGACAGATTCTTTCCTCCTGAAGGTGACACTCATTTTTATGTGACTGAAACAAGTGTCCAATCACATGTTCTCCCTTGATTTCCTAGATCATTTTTGAAGAGGAGGAAGCAATGCAGTACAGTCTGGACTCCTGTGACTGAGAAGACATGCAGAGATAAAGAGGATCTCCTGCTTAACACACATACTTTGGAGCAACAGCCAATATCTAAGTGCAGTATAATATCCTCCACTTGCTCTGCACTTGCAAGCATGGAAGACTATGAGTAGGATGTGTGTTTGTGGTTGAGGAGGTATGCAAGCTATGCTCTGTGTGGATGGAATATGCCTGGTGCTGAAAGCTGTGGGATGGAAGAATGAATGCAGTTGTATTGGGAGAAGGAGGAATGCTTACAGTATTTTGTGTCCTCAAATGTGGATTAGGTTGGACAGAGATGTAAGGTGGGAAAGACATATCCTGAACACCTGTTGCTACATCTGTATTTTTTTTACTCATTTTGAAGGCAGCATGCCTTGCTTCACGCTCTCTGTCCTTACTCTGCACTCAGGTCCTTTCCATTTCATGTGAAAATAAGTTTCTCCTCTCCTGAAGTCAGTTGTATTTCTAAGCAGGGAGAGGCTGAGCAGCCAGTGGAACCCATGTGTTAGGGCTGAAGGGAACTGGGCACACATTTGCCCCTGGAAGCACTGAGGAACTGGACCTATCCCAGGACCCAATTCTCCTGCTGCAGAGTGCACTCCATGTCCGCTACCTTATTTCATGCTGGTGTTTGCTGTTGCTCGCCTTCCACAGCTCAAGCTAATGTGGGCAAGTCAAGGTGCTCAGGATGGACTCCCTAAGGAATGCAATTAAGACAGCCACATTCTCAGTGTCCCATGCAAAATGTGCATGCAATGAGTTGGCAAACAGGGCTATTCTTTCTTTTGTCAGCAAAAGGAAATGTAATTGATTTATAAAGAAGCTAAGGCTAAAAATCTCTCCAGAGGCAATGGAAACATATGTCCTTCCACTGACCTCTGAAGATACATAATTTACAGGAATACCCACTTATCTACCTTAATTCCCACAAACAGACCTGGAAAACTTCGCCCTTGATCTGTGATGGCAAAGGCTCCACAGAGGTAAAGTCACTGAGGAAGAAAGAAGGAACAACAGGTTCAAAAGGAATATATAAAACCAGAAATACATTGAAGGGATAGAAAATAGTTTGCCCTAAGTAGTGTAATGGAGTATCGCTTGGCAGCGCTGTTAGGCTGTGGATGGACAGAGACACTCAGGGCTTCACAGCAGTTTGGTTTGGCTGTTAGTAATTAGGAACTTGAAAGGAAATGTGAAAACACAGTAATAATAATTTCATAGTTAAAACAGTTTCAACTCGGAAGGGCTCTGGTGCCACAGACCTACAGCCACATGCCTGAGCTCTCTTCTCAGGGAACCTCTACGTGCATCCCTCCACTTGGTGAAGTCACATTCCGCTTTGGAAATTTGTTTTTCACAGGATGGTTATCACCTCTCAACACTATGCTGAGTGTCTGCTTGCCGTCACTTGCCAATGGATCACAGAATGTTTAGACTGCAGGCCTGGAACAGGGTGCCCAGAGAAGCTGTGGCTGCCCCATCCCTGGCAGTGTTCAAGGCCAGGTTGGACACAGGGGCTTGGAGCAAGCTGCTCTAGTGGAAGGTGTCCCTGCTTGTGGCAGGGGCTGGAACTGGATGAGCTTTAAGGTACCTTCCAACCAGAACCATTCTACGATTCTGTGATTCTGTGACTTTAAGACAACCCCCTTGTGAAAAGCTCTGTGTTTCTACTTATGGTGTTTCTAGAACGATGACCTGATCCTCAAGATGTCCTGTGAAATAATTTAATGCACTAGACTGGACAGTATGTTGTGCCTCTGTCTTGGAAAGATGAAGAGTTTTGTTCATTCTTAGATCTGAACCTGAGATTCAGAGGGTGTAAATGGTCTGTTTGCCAGCCCCTACAGCAAATGCTAGTTCTTAAATTTCCTTTAAAAAAAGGCTTGATGAAATTTAACGTTCCTCCTTGCAGTCCCAGCACAGCCAGCTCCCCTGGACTCAGGCAAGAAATATGAAGAGAAGGAACCATTTCAGATATCAGATGCAAAATGCATGCTGTTCTGCATGTAAAGAAAGTGGTGTGAAAACAAGATGGATCACCATCAGTTTTGATGTGCAGTGCCTGAACTGATCTAGGATGGATCTGGGAACTGAGGAAATGGAAAGTAAAAGGCTCAAAGTATCAAAAGTAGATCAGAAGATATTGTAAATGAGTTTGTCTAGAGAGTGAGAAGTCTGATAGGGTCGTGCTCTGTGGTGGCCCTGAACCATGAAGTGGATGTTCTGTCGTGCCTCAGAGGTCTAATCTCAAGTTACTCTTAGATCTCCTTGCAGTTCTATGGCTTTAAGTGGAGAAGCCATAGAGTCCATCAGAATCAGACTCTGACAGCCAGATCTGGACTCTGGGTTTGGTTCATTTCTAGACATAAGTGAAAATGTATCTGGTCGCTTGATTCAAGTCTCCAGCAAACAGGTGAGTTGGCTTTCTTCAAAACCACTGTATAACCCTGCATGATTGGCACCTTTTACTTAAAAGAAGCCTGAGCTCTATTGGCCAGCAATGAATTAAATTGGCAATGACTTGGGGAGGTTTGTAAAGCAGTTGGCTCTGTTTCAGGCTTAGATTCTCTCATTTTCATGAACCCAAACCCACACTGGAATAGAAAGCAAAAGAATAAAGTACCTACCCAGCATCTGATAGCAAGAAAAATGCCATTCTTCTTGAAACAAGCAAACAAAATCCCTGTTAATGTGATAATCTTACAATAACTACTTATTTCAATGAACAAATGACACCGAGACAAGAAGTATCCTGGAGTCAGAGGCATGAACTTTTAGCTGGTAGGTCAATGGTAATGTATCTTGTTTGTACAAGCCTGACAAAGATCTGCTGAGCAATATCCACTGGGGCCAACAGTGCTTGGCTGTCTGCACTGTGGTGGAGAGACAGACTTGGATAACAGTGTCACTCACTCCTTCTGCGACACCAGCCAAGCATAATGAAGCATGGCCAAAGCCTTCTTCAGCATGATGGCAAGAGTGAAATGCTGAAAAGTCCTAACACGGGTTGACATGGATGAATTAGAATGAAATGGCTGCAGTAACAATGATCTGAGACGGCACGTCCGGCGCTGAAGCCAACACAACCCTGTTCCAACCCCCTCTTTCCTCTCTAATGGCCTTCTTGCTGCATTTTCATGTATACTGCAAAAAGTTATGCAAGTTCGTCCAGCCCACAGGGGTGTCAAGGGATGTCTACACCGCAGACTGCAGCATAACACTGAGGTATCTGGAGCAGTCCTAAGTGAGCTAATCTGAGTACCTCTGGCCATGTAACTGCAGCTTCAGAGTTTGCTTTGCAGAACGAGTTTCTAGTGTTAGTTTTAATGCTGATAATAGCATTAGAGTAGAGGTGCCTAAGGCCAGGGACCTGCTGATTTAAACACAGAACACATCTGCCCCTAAAACTTGTGAAGTAAGATCAGACACCGCAAGTGGACGTAGAGAAACAAGCAGAAGAGCACAAAGAAATCAACTAAAGAGTTGCATGAGCTTAGTTCTAGCAGGAAACCCTTGCTGCTATTAAATTCAAGTATCAGCTGAAAATGAAGATGAAAGGGAGAAGAGAAAGTTACATCGTTTTTTTTGCTGTTTTGAAGGACAGCTTTGCCTGGCGTTCATCCTATAATGGAGAATCAAAGCTTCACTGGGTGCATCCAGTAAATTCTAATCTTTATAGAAACTAAGCTACAGCATCACTCCAGAACACCGTAATCCATTTTCAGAGCAAGGCTGGACCATCAGGTCAGCATCAAGTTTCTGGGACTAGACTCTCTTCTAGGCAGTGTTCTTCCTGCAAACCCACTAGTGACGAAGTTGTGTGAGGCTGCAGATCATACTGGCTTTGCCTAATATTGGTGAACAAGGTCAGTTCAAGGAAAGGGCAGCTCAGCCCTTGGAAGCTCCACCTGAAAATCAGAAGCGTAGATTCAACCCAAGGAACCTGGTTCACCCACAGGCAGATATCTTTTAAACCAGCTAAGAATATCACTTCTTCAGCCATGAGGAAGAACTCAAAAAAAAGGCAACATGGATTATTTATTTTCTTGTGAGCAAATGGAATGAATATAAGGCCATAATCATCATGGTCAAGGACAAGGAGGATGCGATGGCTGATGACGACTTCCAAGTGTAACTGAAGAAGAGAAGTAAAGGGATACACTGTGCAGCACAGTTCAGTGATGATAACAAATTAGAGCAGATTAACACACTTCTCAGTTCCTAGGTGTTGGTTTGGCACTATGAATGACCCAAGCAAGAAATCTTAACATGTTATTTGTGTGGAATGTATTCAGAAGCTGCAGGAAGCCACAGAATTTAGACTGATACTTCTTTATTTGTAACACTAGCTGATGGCTCTTTCCAGTTCTTCTCCTTCTCCAATGCATCTTAGAAAATAGCTTTGAAATTCATCAGACCTTGGACATACAGCCCGGGTAACATTCCAGCAAGTAGCCGTTTATTTTATAAGGGGATTTAAATATTGTAAAAGTGAATAAAATGCAGGTGTTTGCATTACAGACAAGCGAACCTTGTGTAAGCTCTACAAAGATGTGGCTTCCAGATTAAAAGGGCTTTGCACAGTTCCTGCTGCCTCTGTGGAAGAGGTGGGTTTTTGGATCGGCAAGTGAAGCGTCTTCCTTTGCATCACGAGGCCCTAGATTCAAACCTCTGCTCTGTTTGCACACCAGGGAAAGGCAGGCAGTAAGACACGTGGTGACCAGATTTGCATCTGTACCACGTTCTTAACTTTGGAATTTGTCTGAATAAGTTCAGCCACCAGATTGCCCAAACACAAGTAATTGCTGCTATGCTTTATGAAAGGATGAACACTAACCCCATATTGTGCTACTATTCAGATGGTCCAGCCCAGGCTGCTACCAAGAGATGCTGGGATTAACCGAAGCAGGAACATAAATACATAGGAAAAACTGATCCCCTGATTTTCACACTGGATTCTGGTACAAAGGAAAGAATTAACAGCTACCTCTTGGAAAGCTTCCCCAAAAAGCAAACCTTCTGGCCCATACCGTACCAGCTTCCTCAAGAAGAGAGATTATGTGGGAAACCTTAAAACAAGGTTTAAAATCAAGGCAACTCCACCTGTGTTAGTCCATTGACTCCTGATTTACACCAGCAAAAGTGAACAGATAGCCAAGGTAATACTAGTTAATTATTAAATATATATTCAGCGTAACCATGCCCTCTAGAGGACTAAGCTTACCTTCATAGAGTCAAAACCAGCCTTGGGGTCTAAACACTCTTGCAATTTGGGGGAAAGACATTTTAGACGTTTGTTGTTTCCTTCCTCATCTGAGCCTATCCATGAATTGCCATTTCCTCATTGGCACCATACCCTACAACAGGTTGAACCAACCCCTCAAAACAGCACTGAGAGGTGAGTTTTAACTTCTACACCCACCTGGTGTCTCTACCAAACAATTATTTCAGCTAATCCCCACCCAGAGACTGAAGGACTGATCTGAGGTCTTCCTCTCTACTACTTCCAGAAGACATCTGACCGCTTTGCAAGGCCTGACCCAAATCAATACGCTGTGCTGAGTATTAAATGGTTCTAAACTGATCAGGGGGAGACTGAGATGAGCTCTTAGGCAGAAGCTCTTCCCTGGGAGGGTGCTGAGGCGCTGGCACAGGGTGCCCAGA